>OOFC01002759.1:27969-59046 GCA_900323345.1 Pseudochromis fuscus | reverse complement strand
CTGGGCGCACTATCCCATCGGCGGCGTTAACAAGGAAGGAATTCCTCTATCGCAGCTCCCACAACAAAGAAGAAAGGGAGAGGAGCAGAGCTGGTGGGAGGAGAAGTGAAGTGAGGGGAGGGGAGGGGAGGGGTGCACTGTGAGGGGAGAGGAGGACATTGTTTGCCTGTGACTGTGGGCAACGGAAAAGCATGAGTTATCAGGGCATGTGTGAGTGTGTTTAGAAAAGTGTGTTTGTATGCGAGCATGTGTGAATGAGTGGACTTGATTGAGTGTGCGTCCGAGGGAGCATGCATGTGTGTGAGGAGCCTTCAGTTTGGGATGTTGGAGCTGGGAGGCCGTTCAAAGGATGCTCAAACAAAGCTGGATTTTTTTTCTCTCTCTCTCTCTCCTTTTTTGAATGGTGATTGAGGACTAACTGGATTCCTTTACTCATGCTGTTGGGCTCCACTGTGCTCCGGGGTAAGTGTGATTCACGCAAGCTTTCAACCGCCAAAACTGCCACCAACTCAGGATGGGCCCAGAGGGAGTTTAGTTTTTGGACTTTTGCTGGTCAG
The DNA here is from genome assembly GCA_900323345.1 of Pseudochromis fuscus. Taxonomy (NCBI): domain Eukaryota; kingdom Metazoa; phylum Chordata; class Actinopteri; family Pseudochromidae; genus Pseudochromis; species Pseudochromis fuscus. The sequence goes on along the minus strand of OOFC01002759.1, from coordinate 58,489 downwards.
TGGCTACATCAGGGAACCATGGGACAGTGACTGAGTTCTTACTGAGAGATTTTCTTTCTTTATTTATTCAACTACATGAAAAATACCAGTTGATCAGGGAGTGAAATATTCCAGCAACAGCATAAGTGTGAATGGATCATTCTGATGTGAGTATCTTTTATTTAGTCTCTCAGTTCCTAATAATGACAATCAAAATACCACAGTAGGCTCAAAGTAACTATTAGTTCTGCCCAAACAATGCTGACCTTTTATTTGAAACAGTAGCTTTGTGTAGCTTACTTGAAGGACAGTGTTTGAGATGACCGTGTGACCTTGTACAATATCCACCCTAAGATGTTATGAGTCTCATGGGTGAATGCACAGCTGCCATCCTTGATTAGGGACCACTACAATGATTACTACTTCAGGACCTCCCCTAACAGAGACCAACACACAGCAGTGACACAACATTATGGTGGTCTACTGTTGTGATTGATGATTATTGTTCTGCTACTAATTGCAAATCCTCCCATTCTTCTTGAGCTGAATGAATGGATAAATAAGATGAACGTTAGAGCTTTTGTGTGGTGTGTTAGAGATGTTTCTCAAGATGTTTGTATATAAACATATGCCCTGAGAATTAGATAAAAATTTGACTTTAAATGTAAAATTGAAGTATGTACCATCAGACAAGAACATTAGGGTTTTTAATTTAATATGTATTTTTCTATATTATGGTGAAGCTTCTATACTGTGGTCCTAATCAAATTCATCAGGAAATGGACTGCGGTCATGTATCATAAATCACAGTTGAGAGCAGAGAAAGGGCTGGTCTGAATTAAGGGCCATTTCAAAATAGGTTAAGTGATGGGATGGTTAGGTCATCTGCAATATGAGTTAAATAGTGAAGTGGTTCTCTGGTTCTCTCTCGAGTATCATTATACTAGAAAGTGAGAGGTTGTGTGGGACACAGGCTTGAGGCATGCTGAGGAGGATTTTTGGGTTTCGTTGTAGAAAAATGTAGGTCAGTGTGTTGTTATATCTCTTGAGGCGCGGGCAAACAACTGCCGTCAAAATTATTGCCTCCTGTAAATCAGCATCTAAGTGGCCCTGTCTAGTCAACACGATGAAAAAGAAAATACAGAAGCGTATTAATTTTAAACAGCATTAGGCTGTTAGTGTAGCATAGTCAGCATATCCTCACACTCAGTACCGTGAGATCACTCTAAAAGCAACCGTGTAATTTAGGAAACTACCCCACATGTGGTGCAGTAACCAGACACGGCACACCCTCTCTCTCGAATTGTTAACCCATGTGGACATGGCCACAGACACTCTGTGCACCCTCCTCAGGAGACCGCTGGCCAGTGATCTGAGCTAACTGGGTAATCATTGATCTTGAGGCCGAGGCTTTGTCTGGGCACCACTCTCTGATCAGACTGTGTACTCCCCTGTGGGCCCCTTGACTGCATCATCTGCTCAGCAGAGACCAGCATGATGTAGCTAATTACTAGCCTAATGCACACAGAGGCATCATATCAAAGTAGGTCAAATTTGGAGTTTCATTAAGCTGTAATTATAATTTGTTTCATATTTGATCCACCCAAATGACATTTAATTCAAATTTAGGGTGGATACTGAAGTTCCCCTGGCTACAGACTTTCTTTGTCGAAGATAATAGAGCTGCATATTCAGCATAATTTCATCTGCCTGCAGCTTGACTGTAGCAGCTTTCCACACAGCACTGAATGTCCATCTCTTCTCCATATTGGAGCAAGGAAAACAAAAAAAAAAAAAATCCTTGTCAGTAGTTTGAGGAGCCAACATCCTAATTTCCCCTTTGCTGATCCATATTGGCCCCCCCACAGGTCTTTAGTCACCAAGCATGACCTGATGTGACCTGTGTAATTTTGAATGGACCAGTCCGACCCCGCCTCAGAGGGAGGACCCGGATTCAACAGGAACCCTCCCTGTGATCTCCTGATGGGCTCACCTCAGCTCCTCTAGACCAAGATAATTACATTCACCCTTAACCCTTCTGTCAAAACAATGAAGGCACTGAGCTGACGGGGAAGCAGGCGGGCTGACACAGTTTGAAACTGTCACTGCCAATCAGTTTTTTTTCAGTAATATACTAATTTTGGTCAAATAATCTGTTGATAAGATCATTGTTGGATTCAAAATCGTGTAGCATGAACAGAAATACAAGCTCCAGTTGGATTTTTTTGTGTAAAAGCAGCTCTATTTTATCACTGCACAACATATGATTGTTGTCTGTTTTCCTAAAAAGAAATGCACCCCCACACTGCTCCCATGCCAGTCAGTTTTCCTAAACCTGCTCTTGTTGACACCCTGGAGAAATGAGGGGATGTCTGCGTTTTTATGGCTGTCATATTCGATCAGATCCTTCACGGGTTTCCCAGGGCCGGTCCAGGCTGAGTTACAGAAAGCGCTGGCTGGTTGCCACTGGGTCGCTCTGTGCCAGGCTCAACAGTGGGATCCTCGACAAGCCTGTCACATTGATTTCTAAGCCCAGAATATTTCAGTCGGTGATGTGAGATAGAGGGGAGCATGTGTGTATGTGGTCGAAAGAAAGACAAAGGGATGGGGAATATGCTGGCCAAGTATCTCCGCTGTAGTTCCCTCTGGTCCTTCAGTGCCAAGAAAAGGGCGATGCTGGCACACAAATATGGCAAACAGAGAATGTGTGAGACTGGTTTTATTTTGTATGATGGCAGTTTAGAAATGTAAGCTGTGGAAAGGTGTAGTTAGTGACGTTAAAACAGAGAAGCTGTGTTTTTATAGTAAAAAGAACAATGGTAAAATCTGGTTGATTTACAAAATGAGCAACTGTTCACTGCATGATGACTCAGAGCCCCCTTGTCTTATTTTAGGTAGCTGAAGGATCTTCCGCATGCATGGCCGAGGGGCCTTACCTCACCTATTACCTCACTAGCCTCTGGGCTGAAGGATTATGGGTAACCTCATCAGCCGGCCCAGCTGTCTGGGCCAGAAGTCCAAGCATGTGAGATCAGACGAGGACTTCTTGAAGGAGTGCTACCAACGACGAAGAGAGTGGCAGCCTCCGGAGCAACATGGGGAGGTCAAAAGAGAAGAGGCGTTCAAAGACAAACCCAAGGAAGATGAAAACAAGAAAGAGGTGGAGACAAACCAGGAGGCACAAGAAAGTGATCATAACAGGGAGCAGGGGGGTCATACTCCCAGTTCAGATAAACCCCTCCACAGCTCTCCTGCCTCAACAATCAGGAGTAGCAGTACTCTGGAAAACGCCTGGCATAGCAGTCCTTCTCCGATGAAAACATCCCGAAATGGGACACTGACAAGGAGGTCAGTGCCTCCAGAGTTTGCCAGATCCCCCCTGGCTCACTCAGACAAAGGTACTGCTGAGAGGAGGGCTAGCTTTCAGAGGAGAGACTCTCGAGAAGGAAGTCCCTGGTCCTGGAAGACTGTGGCTTCTCGTGAGGTCACGGAGGTCACAGAAGTGACAGAGACGATCGTAACAGAAATCGTAGAAGTGACCGAGTATCCAGCAGGAGATAAAGGAGGGACCCCGATAGTCACCAGAACCGTGAGAGTCCTGAATGGTGTCGCAGAGGAACTCGCTGAGGTTGATAAAAACATGACAAATCTCATCTGTCTTCAATATCCATTTGTCTTTTATCATCTGACCTTAAATTCTTTCTTTATAAGCAATACTCTGTCCTTGCCAATATCGTGATGGGTCTTCTTAACCCTGGTACGCCCGCGGGGGTCTCCTCGTACCCTGCCTCCTATGCTCTTTGGGCTACAAGGAGACCCCCGGGGGCGTACAAGGGTTAAAACAGTGGCTTTATGAATTGACACAACATATGGACTGTCTACTCTTTGCAGCTCCAAAGTGATGGACATTCAAGTTCAGACCAAGATTCCAGTCTGGACAGATGGAAGGTATGTTTTACTCTCTGTGTCTTCTCCTTGTGTTGTTGGTTTAAGCTAATCGTGTTGTTCTCAAAATCATTCATTCATATTAAACCTGACTGCATGGTTGTTCTCAAGGGAACAAGACCTGCCTTGGCCCTGAGGGATGTGTCCACAGATTCTGATACTTTTCTCCAAAACCTGGAAGCTTTGCTCACATGGGTCAGCGAGATAGAGGAGCTCACAGCTAATCAGAAACCCCCATCCTCAGAGGTCAAGGTGGTGAAAGCGCAGCTCCAAGAACAAAAGGTTTGTTATCTGCAACATCACGTGCCCTCAATTCTTGTTCCCAAAAGCATCATTAAAGGTTCTACAGCAGGCAGAATGCATTTGAAAGGTTTACCTATACAAAGGTGTGCTGAGGTCATGGAAAAGGCTCAAATGCTTCCTTTATACAATAAATTCTGCTTTATTCAATGGTGAAAGGGTGGCGTTCATACCCACAATGAGTTTCAGTGAGTCTTTGTGAACATGTCCTGAGGGTATGAAAAAAACAGGGAAGTCTCTCACCTTTCAGCTGCAATCACACCCTTTGTGAGCTCTTTGGATGAGGTAAAACCTGCCTGGTTCCTGACAATGTAAGCTTGACACACGAGACTGAGCTTCCTCCACCCTGACACAAAGGCAGGCAAAGTACAAGAATAAGGCTTTGATAAATATTAACTCTTGCTGGAGGCAATGCCTTTTGTTGAACTGCAAATATAAAGAGAACATTTTCTGTACTGTACTACCTGTGCTATTTTCGATTCTGCAAAATATGGTATAACCTAAGACGTTCTGTTATCTTGCAGCTCTTGCAGCGACTCCTAACAGACCGAAGGCGTAGTATGAACTCTATGATGTTGGAAGGTCCTCGGCTGGTGGAGGCCCACCCAGGAGAGGAGGGGGAGCAGGCAAAGGTCAAGCTCTCTACTCTCAAACTGAAGTGGGAGGCCTTACAACTGCAGGCGGAGCAAAGGTCAGATACTTTTACTGACAAGGTCATTCGTTTTTTTTTCCACAAGTCTTAATGCACGATACAAAACTCATTCACCAATTATGGAAACTTGGGCAGGAGGGCGAGTCTGGAGCTCATACTGCCCAGGGCCCAGCTGTTCCAGGAAGGAGTAGATGGCTTACAGCAATGGCTCATATCTATGGAACAAACCCTAGCTGAGCTACGAAATGCAGAGAGAGTGATGCTGCATCTGTCAGAGGCCACAGATCGAGCCAAGGTTTGAAATCCAACATGCACGGTTCGGCTGTATGGAAGTGACCTATGTTTTCTGAGTAAAGAAATAGAATAAATAATAATACTTTTTCTTTTAGGCTGTTGTTGAAGAGATTCAAGTCAAAACAGCTGAACTGGGGAAAATACAAAAGTCTGGTCATGATCTAATGGAAGCAATTTCAGGTAACATTATTGAATAGTGTAAATATTAGTCACTGCTAGAAGCTTTTAAACTTTCTGTAATCCTGCAAGTGGCAACAGCAGACCAAAAAAGTACTTCAGATGGCTAATTTGTTATTAATATCAACCCCAAATAACTGCAAACCAATACATTATACTACTCTTACCTTTTGAATTCAGGTTTTTTTTTCCTTGTTTCAGAGGATGAGGCCCAGCAGGTGCAGGAGAGGATGGACGCTCTGCGTATCCGTTGCTCTGTGCTGAGTCTGAGCAGCCTGGATGTGTTGCAGAGGCTGGAGCAGGCCCTCGAGGCCTCCAGTCGCTGCACCTCCAGTCAGGAGGACCTCCACCTGTGGCTGGGCCGCATCGAGAGGGAGCTGCTCGGTGCAGCCGGAGCACAGACACATGCCGGAGATGCAGTACTGTGTGCAGCTGAAAGACAGAGGGTAATGTTTCCACAGAATAATGAAATGAACCAGGAGGAGAAAAATCTGTCTGACAAACATGCAAGTTCGTCCACAAACCCCTAAAGTTATGAAATGATAAATGATGATGATATGTAGTTGACAGAATATGCCCTTGTCGTGTACATTTGGTGAGACATTTGGTGGCTTCAAGAGCTTTTAAGAAAAAAGTTTGCTTGCTACTTAGCTAATCAGCTAGCTAGCAGCCACGTGTATCAAAGTAAGGATACTTTAACAACAATTTAGCAAAGCATTATCTTAGCAAAGCAATCATGGATGTATTCACAGTATACTTTTAATTACATGACTTTTCATTACATAAAGTTAAGTACGTTAGCTTACCTGGTTAGTTAGCCATGACAAGAAAGTTTGTTCAAGGGAGCTACGCTAGTTCATGAGAAGTGAGCAAGGTAACCACATGACAGCTAAGGGTGTTTCCCCAAGTAAATTAAGTAAGTTGACACAATTTGCCCCAAATACTGTATATTTCATCAAAGATTACAATGTTAAGATAGTTAATTTTATTTGTCTCAGTGAGCATATTTACCAAAGGGACTTCCATGTGGTGTCTGCCTGGGTTGTAACTAATGTGTAAGGATTATTTTACAGCAGATACATATTATACTTGCAGGGTTGGCACATTGATAATGTTAATACATGAGCAGAGCCCTCGTTAACAGGTTTAGTTTCAGCTGGCTCTGGGTCAGCTGGAGGTTAGGCTACATTTTAGGTCTGCTAATATGAATACTACGTATCAGGTGTAGGCTTCATGCAATAACTTCCCAGTGTGTCTCATGTTACCTTTGTATTTGTACTTTTTTTTGTCATTTTTAGTTAATTAGTTTACAGTTCATGTTTTTATAGTATCTTTAGCATTTGCCTTTTGTCTTAAATCTTAATATTGTTAATCAGTGAGAATACTTTTTAAAAGGTATTTAGTTACAGAATTGTGAATACCTGCTTTAAAATGTATTTTGTAATGTATTCCGTTACACTGGCTAATATTGTATTCTAAATACTTAGAATCCTTACTGTTAAAAACTAAATTTAAGTTAACTGCGACTTCACTTTGCATAACAAACACACAAACTATTGTGACCTGACGTTAATTGCACTGCAAGTGGAAAGCGTTTACTAAACCCACATTTATGGAAAACTATCACAACAAGCTAACATCACGTCAATTTGAACTAACAAAACATCAACAGTGACTGTGAGAAACCGTATATCAACACAACATGGCACTGTCAAATAATGCACAAAAAGAAAAACTATAGACGCGATGGACACAGTTAATAAAGATTACTTACTTTAACGTGTTTCTTCGGAGTCTTTAGACGCAGATAGTAGGCTGGCTGCTGGCAGACAGATTGCACTGCACCGTGAGGTTTCGCTCACCCCTCTCCTTTTTTAGTGTAAAAAAATGCTTAAATTTCCAGTACGAAAATGCTTTGTTTTTCCTTAACTGCTCGTAGGTTGATTCCACTGTGGTTGTGGCTCCAGGTCCTCCAGCTCCTGGTCTGAAGTCATACCTGACCACGCGCTTAAACGCTGGCGCTAGCTAGCTTAATAGTCAGGAGCATAGTCGGCAGTGTTTAAGATGCATGTTATTTACTGGGAACTATGGGAATTTATTTATTTATCTTTCTGGAGCGGAACGTGAAAAACCAGTGAAAAAGTATTCCAATGGTATTATGAAAGTAACTATTCGTAATGCCATGTCTAAAAATAGTAGCTGTAACGGAATACAGTTACTCATAATTAGTATTCTAAATACGTAACGGCAGTACTTGTATTCTGTTACTTCCCAACGCTGTTGTTAATATGCTAACAAACTGTGTTTTATCAGCTGGAACAGGCAGTGGTAAAGGAGGTGGCTTGGTTCAAAGCGACGGCTCTCAGTCTTGAAAAGCTGAAAAACATACATCTGGATCCAGAGTTCATCGCAGAACAACTCTACGAACAAAAGGTCAGGAGTTTATATCAGTACATCAATATTTTCCTCAATTTCTCACTTTTACCTGTGTTATAATATGTAAAGGTTGTAATTTAATAAATTCATCACAATCGTGAGTGGCATGTGAGTTTAATTTGAAATAATATCTCCTGAACAGATTTTAGCCGTGGAGATTCTTCAGCACAGGTTCAACATTGAGAAGATGGTGAAGATTGCTGAGATCCTGATGACGTACAGTGATGAAGGAGACACCAGCGATCTTCGGGTATACTCTCAGTGCAAATCATTAGATCAGATGCACTAGTAAAGAGTTAAATTATTTGTTTAACTGTTATATCTCCATGCAGACCCCAATAGAGGCCTTACAGGAACAATGCAACACCACCTCAGCCACCAACGCTCATGTGGTCCTGCAGCTTGAGCATGCCCAGTCGCTTCTTCTCCAGTTCTCCGAGGGCCTTGCTGAGGTTTCACCTTGGCTTGAAGAGACTCAGACCCTCATCGGCCAGCTCTCACTGAGCACAATCAGCTATGAAGCGTTTCGGGAACAACAGGACCTCTTACAGGTAGAAGAAACCTGCTTGTCCACATTAGACTGGAGTTTTTTTCCCCCATCATCCCTTTTTTGTCCTGATCAACAAAGCAGTCTTTTTATACTCCAGAGTCTGCCACCATGTTCCTCTGGATAAGTGAACTGACCTGTTCAGTTTGCTAATGTAATCCACTTCATGACAGGGTTACTGTTACACCAGTCTACTATAATAGCATTTCTGTTTGGCCAGGTATGCTATTGAAAGCAACACAATAAGATTTTTTTCCAACCTTCCTCAATCCATTATAGGGATTAAGGTGCTGTCCTGAAAGCAAAACCCTCCCCACATTGTTAACGAGGGCCTATTATGCTTTTCCATGCTTTCTGATCTAAACACAATTTTATAATGATAGGTGTTCATACTACACATGGCCAGAGTTTCAAATCATGACGTAAACCGATGCTCCAATAATCTGTGTGAGAAAAGGTCTCAGGCTGCAGCAAGAAAACACTAGAAATCTGTTCAGAAGCTGAAACACATTAAGCACATAATGGGTGAAATATTTACCCAACACAGATGTCCTGCTGGGATCTGCCTTGTGATGAATGTTGGTGTTGTTTGCTTTCAGATTCTACATCCGATTTAGACTAAAAATGCTCCGATTGGTTTGAAAAGTTTGAATTTCCAGTCAACAAAGTTACGTTACTTTGTATGTATACGGTCAGCTGTTGGAGAGTCAGCATCCATCTCCCATCAGTCTTTGTGAATGTAGCCAATCAGAAGAAAGTGTGCTCTTGAGAAGGGAGAGGGGAGGTTAAAACAGCCTGTTTCAGACAGAGGATGAAATCAGGGACAGTATAAATCCATCCATCAATTGCAGTGTGGGGGTAGTGGAGCCTATCCCAACTGGCCATGGGCGAAAGTCACCTGTCTATCTGGCTAACACACAGAAACAACCAACCATCCATCCTTACACCGACGGTTAATTTAGAGTAATCAAGTACTTGGGGAAAACTGGAGAAAACTTGAGCAAGTTAAACATGAGCCTTTTTGAACTCCTCTTTATGCAAAACTAGAAATACAGTGTTGGACAATGATAATAGATCCTCTTTAATAAACTTTTTTCTCTCTTTGTCCTTTGCCAAGGGTCTGAGGGAGTCCATAGCAGAACACAGGCCTTTGATTGCACGCTTATGCTCTCTGGCAAAACGCTTGTCAGAGCTGAATCCCATTCAGGGCGATGAGTTTTGTCGCAGGGCAACAGCTGCCGAGGAGCAGCACAAAGCCATCAGAGACAGGGTCAGAGAGACCGCTAATCTACTCGAGGAGTCTTTGCCTCGATTCACGCAGGTAAGAATGCTTGATTAAATCCAGTAAATGCACTGTATTGCAACTTTAGACAAATACACAACTTTATTTTTCTTGTGTTTGTAGCTGAATGAAAGAATGACTCTGATCAAAGAGAGTCTTGACCGCCTGCGCAGTCGCATACAAACGCCCACCTCACTTCAAGGACTCACCCCGAGGATCCAGGAGCAGCTGCAGGACAACAAGCAAACCCTGGCTGAGCTGTCCAAGCTGGAGCTGGGCCTCAGCAGCGTCAAAACACAGGCTGATGAACTGCTGGCTAACACTCAGGCAGCTGGGGATGGATCCATCGGCACAGGTGATCATCCTCTCAGACATGTACCATATCATAGTTATTGTGAGAACGGGGAAGAATCTAAGCAATGTCCTTGTTATATCTTTGTGATCCCAGCAATTCAGGAGCGAGTGTCCAGCCTGTCCCTGCTGTGGGACGGGACACAGAATCAGGCCCAGGAGAGGGAGAGCTGGTTGCTCAAGCTCTTGGATCTCGCCATGAAATTCTGGAGTGATGTCAGCGATGTCACGACTGCTCTCAATGATGCTCAGCAGGCGGTTTTGGATCTCAACGCAAGTCGGACAGACTCCGAAACAATCCGGCAGAGCCTTGAAACCATGCAGGTTTGTCTTGAAGCTCTTTAAAGGAAGTCTGTGTAGGACTTGTTAGATAAAACAACCCAATTTAACTTTTTCCATCCTTTCAAACTTATAGACTCTCAGGGAGGATATCGACAGTTTGCAGGGAGATCTGGACACCCTCGGCGTTCTGGGAATGGACCTGATGTCAGCATGTGGGGATACAGACAAACCAGACGTCACAAAGAGCCTCGATGAAGTAAGGAGTTTTATTTAGATGTATGTATATTTTTTTAATCTCATGATATTGTATTCATTAACCTGTTTTCCTCCCCTGTCTTAAAGCTCTATTGCACGTGGAACAACTTAAGCAAACTGTGGACCGAGTGTCACAAGAAACTGGAGGAGTCCTTGCAGATGGCGCTGCACTATCAGGACACCATGCAGGTGTGTATCGCAACACAGTACACACTTTAATTAATATGATGTGTATCTAACAGACATCCCTCAGCCATACCACACAGGACACTTGGCTACAGCTGCCGGGCTCCAGCAGAGCGGTGGCGTCCTGCCAAACACACAGCTAATCTTTTATTTTGTTGCACTAGCAAAGTTCAGATTCCCTGTAGTTTAACTTATTGTGTCAGTGAATGACAGATTGTGTGGTCCTCTTAAAAATGCAAATGAGTTAAACGGTGTCGTGTAAACTGTACCATAAACATATATAAGCTGTATATATCCTTACTGCTTTATTATTAGGGTCTGTTTGAGTGGTTGAAGTCAGCTGAGTTAAGATCTACAGAGGAGTTCATGGTGGGAACTGACCTGGAATCAGTCAAAGAGCAGCTGTGTGATCTCAAGGTAAGTTTATACATTAAAATCGCCATGATCTTAACCTATTTAGGCACCATTGTGAGCTTCAAATAGCCTCCTGAAACTCAACTACTAACCCCATCTATGGTTGATAGTCCTTCCTCAATATGGTGTAATTTCTGTCTTTAAAGGCTCAGGTTCTCTATATTAACAGTATATTTTCTACTAAGCTGTTTCTGTGGGTGTTAACAGATTTAGAGCTCTCTCCACAGTGTTTACCCCCTGTTCTGATGAAACACAGTTTGACAATTTTATTCTCCCCCTTTCTATTCTGAAATGTATCTTGGCAATAAACAAATTTGTTCCTCACAAGCCTCCTCCTTCAATGGCATTAAATCTTCATGAGAGGAGCAACTGTGTGAGGAAATATCTAATGAATTATGGAAAGAAGCACTGAAGAGTACACACAGTCTCATCCAGTGCAAACTCATTCACACGGCTCAGTGGACTGAAGAAAGATTAGCCACAATTAGAGGGATGTGAAATCTAATTGATTAATAATAACCAGCGCCTTGCAAATCACTCAGACATTTTTTTTTCACACGTCTCAAAAAGATAAGCTGCACACAAACCGAGCCAGACCCATTCAGTGCATTAGTTTGAGTTTCTTCAGCTGCATTACAACAGACTAAAATGATAAAGGATGTGGGGGTCTTTATTTTGCTTGCACCCCCCTTTCCACTGTCAATTAAAGTAGTTTCAAATTGCATGAAGCTGGAAAACAAACACAATCTGTGCAAAGTGGCCACCCTGTTTTTTTATTTTAAACAACTGCATGTAACCTGCAGATCCACAGTGTTGTGTGTTTGCATGTATGTAAATATATTTATATAGACATATGTTTATTGTTGGATGAGGATATGACAGATTTTAGTGATAAGATAAGATCACACTTTATTAATTGATGCCCTATTGATGCATGTGGCTTTGTACATGTCTACAACCAGGGTGTTGAGGAAGCATGTACGCTCGAATTCAGTTGACCTACAAACATATGTATGCATGTAGTGTTTCTCATTTTGTGTTGTTTTTGATGTGCTGCTTATCTTGAAAACCCATCAGCAGTTTTTAAGATTAAATAGCAAATTAAATACTCACAATCACGATCACATCAGAATGTCTTTATTGTCCCATAAAGGGAAATTAATGTTGCAGCAGGAGCGCAAAAGACAGCATACACAATAACAACATCAACAGCAATAAGATCGGATTAAAAGTCAGGAAGTCAGACATAAAAACAACATAATGATGCCAGAAGATAAGAAGCAATATAAGAAACACTGTACATTTAAAATCGCTGACAAAGTTTAGTCCAGAGCTCATGCCAAAATGTGAATGTGCAAATAAATACTAATAGTGCAGAGGAACAAGCACAACTTAAGGGCTAATTGCCATGAAGTAAATTAATTGCACTGTTGATAAACGAGGTCTGAAGTCTTTTACTCCTCCTCATAGGAACCCTAAAACAACAGCCTGAGGGCAAAAGCTCAAACTCATGTCGAAGTGGATGATCAGGACAATCCAGAGATCAGGACAATCCAGAATATCATCTGGATTGTCCTGATCATCCACTTCGTCCTACTCCAGTCATCCAACTCGTGCTCACTCTTTACTTCTTGCTTCAGGAATTTAAGCGGGAACTTTACCAGAAGAAGATCGAGATAGAAAGCCTGAACCATCGCTTTGTGTGCCGGCTGTCTCCAGGCTCAGAGCGTCCGGGCTCAGTGTCGCCGCTGTGCGACTTCAGACAGCGGTGGGACAGCCTGGAGTCAGAGACTGTGAACAGACAGGTGAGAATACCGCAACATCACAGTGGTAGCAACTGTAAACAAAAGATGTTTCTGGAACAAAATCTTATTTATTTGCAGTTGATATGTCACCTTAAACACTTCTGTCCACCTGTTCTGGTTGCAGCATCAGCTGGAGTGTGCTCTGCTGGGTCTCGGTCAGTTTCAGAATACACTGGATGAACTGCACACGTGGCTTTCTCGCACCGCTGAACAACTGCAGGGCAGCCAGCCAATCAGCATCGACCTGCAGGCCTGTGAAATAGAGCTAGCTAAACACAAGGTTGGTGCTACCCTGAAGAAAAAACTTCTGTTTTCTGTTTCAAGTGTTCATACTTGTTTCCATCATTGTGTACATTCTGTATCATGCTGTTTACTTCATGCTAAAGTCATCTGACAGCAGTACATCTATATTATTATCTAAACTGCCAGGCACAGGTGTAACCCAAAATCTCAAACACGAATATCAAGATCAGTTTCTAACCTTGATGTCCCGCCTTCTCCAAGGTGTTACGGAACGATGTCATGTCCCACGTTCGCACCATGGACTCCCTCAACAAGGCGGGCAGGGGCCTGCTGGAGGTCGGGTCTGCAGACAGCCCACATGGCATGCAGTCTCGACTGGAGAACCTGAATGAAAGCTGGGAGTTTGTTCGCTGTGAGACCGAACGTAGGCAGCTGGAGTTAGAGAACAGACTGAGTCAGGTGAAGAAAATAAGAGTTTGTTGTTAAAGCTGCACATGCAATATAGTGTGCACGAATAATTACCTGTATATATAGTACTTACCCACTACAATGCAGTTCAGTTTAATGCAGATGATACCAAAATACTGTGTGAGGGCGCCCTCTAGTGACAACTCTCTGAATTGCATCAAATCGTATATGTATTTTATTGGTAGATTAAATATGTAGCTTTTTGTCTTTAAGGAAATAATTAAGCAATTTTTTTAATTAAATTCATTTTTTGATGTTTGGTGATAAATATAATGTTTGCCACAAGTTGTGTGTGTAGTGAATTGTGACTTCTGTTACCATGGCTGATTTTGCATCAACTCTATGTCCTTATTTAATTGGTGTATTATTTTTTTACAGGTACAAGATGTTACAATGGAGATTCAGGATCTTTTGCAGTGGCTGGAGAACACAGACCTCAGACTCTCATCCTCCAAAACCATGTGGGGCATGCCGGACTCTGCAAGTGAAAGGCTTAATGCACACTTGGTGAGGCTGATGGGACTTTAAAAATTGTGACTGTTCTCCAGTAAAAATATTACTCACTAATTCTGTTGACTGTCCTAATCCATGACAGGAGTTGTGCAATGAGATGGAGTCAAAGCTCCACGCCTACACAGACGTGAAGAATGCCATTTACAGGATGCTGGAGAGCAGCGACGTCGTCCGGGGATCGAGCACCGAGCACAGCTTATCTATTCTGGAACAGAAATGGGCGTCAGTGTACAGCAAAGTCCATGAGCGAAAGGTAGGTCGACATGTTAGACTTCTATTTAACACCAGCTTGTTGTCAAAATAAATACAGATTACAGCACGTGTTATTCCCGCAGGCTAAGCTTACAGAGGGTCTGAGTCTGGCCAAGGAGTTTCACAGTAATGTCCAGGAACTTCTCACTAAGATGAGCAAGTGTGAAGAGTCTATCGGCCTCCTTCCTGCTCCCAGCTTTGTTCTGGACACAGTTTCCACTCAGCTACAAGATCACAGAGTAAGTTATCTCAGCTAAGTTTTAATCCTCAGACTTCCATACACGAGCTCCATCTACATGAACTTCTTTCACCTGCACAGGCACTGCTGAACGAGGTGAATGTTTACGGTGAGAAGAAGACCACAGTGGAGAACGCAGGCCGCAGACTAACAGAGCTGAGCAGGAAGGAGGACTGCGACGTCATTCACAACCTCATCATGACCGTCCAGGATCGATTCAAAAAGCTACAGCAGAGAACCTCAGAAAGAGGCAGGACGCTGGAGGATGTTAAAAAGAACGCCAAACAGGTATGAAGCTACTGCACCTCCACGATACATGTCTTTGAAGCTTTGTGTGAATCTGTCTTTATTTCTTATATCCCAGTTTAATGAGTCCTGGCGCCTCCTGGTGGACTGGATGACCGAGGTAGAGCAGACATTAGACACACATAAAGAGATTGCAGTGACCCATGAGGAGATTAAACAACAACTGACTGAACAGAAGGTGCAGTAGCCACTACAGTCAACACAATATGGTCATTTGCTGTGTGTTATGTGTCACTTATCTACTGTTTTTTGTTGTAATCAGGAGTTCCAGAAGTTACTGAGATCGAAGAGGCCCATGTACGAGGCCACGCTGAAGAGCGGCCGCAGCCTCCATGAAAGAGCTCAAACCGGCCATGACAGGCAGCATCTGGAGAACCTGCTGGCCGAACTCAAAGACACATGGGACACCATCAGTGGGAAGTCGATGGAGAGGTATAGACCTCTATTTTCTACCCGCTAATAAACCAAACATTCACATTTATGCAGAGTAATAAAAAAGTTGTTTTTTTCCTGTTAGACAACACAAGCTGGAGGAAGCACTGCTGTTCTCAGGAAGATTCACCGACGCTCTGCAGGCGCTGAACGACTGGCTGTACAGAGCAGAGCCGCAACTGGCTGAAGATGTTCCTGTCTGTGGAGACAAAGACATGGTCAACAATCTTATAGACAAACACAAGGTACATGTTAATAATCCACTACAGGGTAGAATAAATCCTGTATTTTAGTCATTTTCTGCAACAGATGCACAGTATACTGCAGGATTGTGTAGAATTTTAGTGTGAGTCTGTAATGCTCTGCAACTGGTTCAGGTCAGTAGAAGCAACCTTTCTGCAGATTTTATTGGATTGCTGTTAAGTATAGTAAACACTGGGCCTGCACTAAGACAGACAGTCTGTCCTGAATATACTGTCAAACTTAAGAGTCCTCTCCCCTTCTCCTGGGGGACGAGGCCTCCAGCTCTCACACACTTACACCTTTGCTAGGAAGCTATTCACCAAATACTTCCAGGAAAACGTCTCTAGATTAAATGTCCACTCTCTACTGTCCCCTTCACTCTACGTCCATAACAGCGGCATCGTCTGGAACATCTCTTTTATACAACTGTACCTTCAACCTTTACCAGATCAGCTGTACCACCAGCATTACAACATATCCATCATTTCACTCACCCAGGCTGCAGTCAGATCTCTTCCACAATCCCTGTTTGGCTCTGACCGGTCAGAGGAAGGGGGACAAAAAAGGCAAATGTTTGGTGCCCTCTTAAACAATGGCTAAGGGGGTATTTTATTTAAGAAAAAGATACAAAGTGTACAGATCCAAGGTGAAAAAAGTCTCGTGCATGGGCAGAAAATGACAAAATGTTAAAAAAAGAAAAACTAAGTCTGATTGTTAATCTCCTATTCATTGTGGAGGCTAATTCTCTAATATTAATATTTTTGTTTGCTGACTGATGTTAAGTGCTCTATGTTTCATTGTGTTAATGTATTACATATCAATGCAGCAGTTTCTATACACCACATTTTTTCTTCTTTGTCTCAGGCCTTCCAGAAGGAGTTGGGGAAGCGAGCCGGTTGCATTAGGACCCTGAAGCGCTCTGTGAGGGATCTGACCAGGAGCAGCACGGCTGACGCTCACTGGCTGCAGGAGCAGATGGACGAGCTGGAGGGTCGCTGGGAGGCTGTGTGCAAGCTGTCAGTCAGTAAACAGGACAGGCTGGAGGCTGCACTTCAGCAGGTACCTGAATGGTCACTAAAATGTATGGTATACACAGCAGTGGTTGTAAAATATAGATACTTGGGATCAATAAAGTACACCTACCTTATACAATATTTCGTTTTGGTGCAAAAAAACCACAAGTGCTCATGATTCTTTTAGTTTGGTCCAGCTGTAAATGTCCAAACTGAAGCTGTGGTCATGATGTACAGATGAAACCCTGAACGTGATCCATATCGTTGTCTTTGTCCTCGACAGGCGGAGAAGTTCGATGGCCTCGTTCACTCCTTTATGGAGCGGCTCACTGAGGCAGAGAGGATCCTGAAGTACGGGGTCATACCAGAGGAGGAGGAAGGTTTGCTTACCTTCCGCAAACAGCACGAGGTCAGCATAACATCATACTGCCCCCCAGAGAAGTCAGAGGTCAGGGTCAGCTACAGAACAAGTCGATAAGGATTCAACATTTGTCTCAAAGGATGTTAAACAAGGCGATGCTTAAAACCAGCTGTAAGGACTATGACCATCAAACACAAACACTGATAAGAACAATGAACAGTAGATGTAAGTTGTCAATAAACAGAATGATGTTTTCAAATAATCTCAAGGTAAGAAACGTCTTCAGTTCAGCTCTCTGTTGGGATCATGACCTGACCGACTGAGAATCTTCACAGACAGCTCGTGTTACTGGATAAAACCCTGAATAAGTCTTGTCTCTGCACCACCTACAGGAGTCACTGGGGGCGCTGCAGGCGCAGGCGGTGGAATTACAGAACATCCAGTGTCTGGGTGAGGAGATCCTGGCCTCCTGTCACCCGGACTCCATAATCACCCTCAAGTCCTGGATCAGTGTCACTAAGACCCGCTATGAGGAGGTGAATACACAAAAATATTTTTATTCTTGAGTTAACTGTTGCTCTCACTAATTTACCCTGTTGATAAGTGATACTGTGACTAGTGTAATTTCCCTGTTTTTTTTGTTTTTTTTTATTTCCTGAGTCAGGTTCAGACCTGGGCCCAGCAGCAGGGCCAGAAGATCCAGGCCAGCTTATCAGCACTGGAGGCAGAGAAAGAGGAAGTCCAGAGGCTGCTGGACTGGATCTCCTCAGCAGAGGAAGCTCTCAACCTCCGAGATCAGGAGCCTCTTCCTGACACCTCAGAGCAGAACCAAGAACTTATTGACCAGCACACGGTAATTTTTCTCCCTTCTACACTATGAGCTACCTACCACACAAACTAAGTGCGGATACTTTTCAAAATATTTAAATCTCAGTATAATTTTTACCAGTGTGACACTTTACAGCCTCTTTACTGGAGCATGTGATCCCAGTTGTTCACTCCTTTCTGCAGGTATTCATGGAGGAGCTGAATAAAAAGTTCCCAGAGGTCGAACACGCCACAAAATCCTGCAAACACAAGAGCATCTCCAAACTGCAAATATCTCCCAGCAAACGACAGTTCACAAGTAAGCAACGGTGATAATAGTATATTTATGCATTACGTTCGTACATGTACAAGAGTCACTGACTGCTTGTTGTTGACCTGGTCACTGCTGATGATGTATAAAGCAGAAATTATTTGAGCTGACTCCTGGACTCCCCATGTGACTGTTTTTCCCTCCAGAGAGGAGGAGCACTCTGAAGCTGCCGCCGGTCGTCCCACTCCCCCTGGAGCACCTCGACCCCCAGACCCCACAGCTCAGTCAGCTGGTCAGCCAGTGGCAGAAACTCTGGCTCCTGTCTGTGGCGAGACAAAACCGTTTGGAGCAACACCTGCAAATGCTCAAAGAGGTGATTATGCTTTTTAAAATATCACTTCAAAAGGCCTAATTAGTGAATTTTTTCTACAGTACTTGACACTATACTTTAACGCTCCATTCGAACATACAGAAGAGATTGTGATGTTTTTCTTTCCCTCACAGATGGAAGAATTCGCAAACTTCGACTTCAATATTTGGCGAAAGCGTTACATGCAGTGGATCAGTCATTTGAAGTCTCGGATCTTAGACGTGTTTCGCAGCATCGACCGGGACCAGGATGGACGCATCACCCAGAAAGAGTTCATCGATTATGTTCTCGCCTCCAGTAAGATCAATCAGCATCAATCACATTTTTAAGACCATGTTCCAGTCGTGGAAAACTTCTGGAAATGGAGGAAAAGCAAATAAAATGTCCTGAAAATCACTGAGCTGTCAGAAGTCATAAATTACTAATAAAAAAGCTCAAATATTCTGAGATTAAAGTGACAAATTTGTGAGATTAAACCCTGAATATTTTCTTTGATATAAGTTACGAATTTATGAGCAAAAAAATATATATATATTTATATACAGACACTAAATTCACATAAATCATACACATCATATTCTATGAAATTAAAGTGGCAAATTTATGAGCAAAAATCAAAAATATTCTTTGACAATAAAGCTAAAAAAGTTGCATATTCACAAGGAATAAACTCAGATATTCTGACGTCATAATTCTCATCAATGTCCTGGAAAGTTGTTTTTTTTTAAAATAGTATAAACCCTGAATTAAGACACTGAAGCTTTAATTTCTCACATCCAGCATGATTCCTGTTTCATGAGTAAAGTCTGTGCTGCTGGTGTAGTTAAGTTAAAGCTTTAAATCTCCTCTGCTCTAGAATTTCCCACCAACTCTCTGGAGATGAACGCAGTGGCAAACATCTTCGACATGAACAGCGACGGCTTCATCGACTACTACGAGTTTGTGAGCGCGCTCCATCCCAGCAGAGACCCCTACAGGAAAACACTGGATGCAGATCAGATCAATGAAGAGGTGACAACAGTGTGTGCGACTGTAAACCACAGACAGTCAGAGTGATGTAGTTAATGTGTCATTATTTTGGCCTTGTGTAGGTGAGCCGACAGGTGTCACAGTGCAACTGCCCCAAGAGGTTCCAAGTGGAACAAATAAGTGCCAACAGATACAGGGTGAGTCTTTTTTTATGGACACTTGGAGCATTTGCCTCATGTTCTACGTGGAAAATTAATGGTTGACATTTCCAGCTTGTTTGGAAAAAACCATAAAAGACAAAACATGACCCTGAGAGACTGTGCAGTGTGGAGATACCACAGCAATGCTTGCTCCACAAAGTGTAACTACCCTTCATGCTCTTCATTGTGCAGTTTGGAGATTCCCAGCAGCTGCGGATGGTTCGAATCCTGCGCAGCACCTTGATGGTCAGAGTCGGAGGAGGCTGGACTGCTCTCGACGAGTTCCTGGTCAAGAACGACCCCTGCAGAGGTCAGTGACTAATTCCAGCAAACTGGAAACACAACTGCCTTTCAAAGACAAGATAATGTAATATTAATATTTACAGTATAGCTAATATGAAAGCTGAGGTTCACTACAAGATTACTGATGTAGTTACCTGATGAACCTTTAATGATGTCAGAATTATTTTGACAAACTGTCCAACCTAATATGTAATGTTTAGTTTTCTTTTAGCTGATGCTTATGCCAGATGCATTTTGGTACTATCATTCATTTTTACAGTCTAAAGATAAAGATATTTATTTATATTTCCAAATTTGACAATTTCCCAAAGTTTCAGGAGAAAACTGCAAAGACATTATTGCCAAGTAGTATACAATGATGTGTTTTTCTGAGCCTGGAGATACATTGTTGTCACAGGTTTCTGGTGAACATGTGGTAACATAAATGTCTGTAATGTACCTGTTTGTGAATTATCAGAGGTGTGGGCACAGTGAATCTTCCAGTCTTGTGTGAAATCCATCTTCTGTGTCACCAACAGTGAAAGGTCGGACCAACCTGAAGATCAAAGAGAAGTACTTGTCTCCTGCAGGAAGCACTTCTAAGGGTTTGACTGTCAGCAGGTCCAACTCGAGCCTCAGCCTCTACAGCAGTGCCTCCGCCCCCACCAGCCCCATGACACGCAAGGCACGATTCATCCGGCTCTTGTTGTCCTTACAGAGATATGTTGATAACACTCTTCACTGAGGTATCTGTACCTGTATCTGACACTAACTGTTGAAACATGTCCGGCTTCAGGCTTTACTCCGCAGGAGTTTCTCAGGTGACCGCTGCATCCGTCCCAGAAGCTCCATAGCTGCTCTGGGGTCAGATCTACAGTTTGTCACGACAGGGGAGGACCACTCCCCCTCACCATTAGGTCAGCCAGTCTCCTCAGTTTTTTTGTTTTTTTTTATTTGTTAGGAAATCTGCTTTGTCATGCATCCTGCAGCGTTTCAGTATTCTCTTTCATAACTTGAGGTGGTGAGCTGACCTCAGCCTTTCTGTTGTTTTTTCTTTGCACCCTGTAGACGAAGCTGAGAGGTTACCCACATGATTACCTCCGCCTCTCAGCACCACGCTGCAGCGCTCAACACAAACACAAGCCCCGAGGCCCCGACACAGAGTGACCAGCAGGAGAGAGGTGATGGAGGGGCCGAGAAACGAAGGAATCTGTCACATCTGAAACAGAAGTAAAGGGGAGGTCACTGGAGGTGAAGCCGAAGGGTCTGTAGCTTTGAGATAGTGTCTTTGTGTGGACAACGAGGGGTCAGTCCAGATGCAAGACAAAGAGTTTTTTTTGTCCCCTCTTGCATTTCATACGTTAGCATCTGATCGCGTAGAGAGTAGGAAGTTCTGCATGGATACTTATTGCATGGTAGCCGGAGCCTTGCTTGAATCAGATTTTTTTCCAAGCCTGCTATTCTGTTATGGTTGTAAAGACGAGTGAAGTCAGACATTACAGGAGCTGGCAGGGATGCTCTGTCAGTGACATACAGCTAGAATACACTTACAAACAGTATGTGAAGGTGTTGTCTGACTGTCCCACTGAGCATCCAAATATTAAAAACCCCAATATACCAAAACTTTAGGAGGGTTACAGTATGCTGTCCTTCAGCTTTGTGATGTTTTTTATTTCACTCCATGAAGATGATATTGTTGGCAGGGCCACACTGTTTTTCTCTTTGACCTTTTTTTGTTGTTGTTGACACCATGTTTTCAAATAATTATGTATTTGTATTCTTTATTGTAAGGATGTTTAAAACACTGGAGATTGTGTAATGAACAATGCACTGAACATTGCTGAACAGGCCATTGTTGATTTGTAGAGATTATTTTCTCAGGACTGTTTTTTTTTTTTTTGCCTTTGGTGTGTTTGTATGGAACATTACTGTGAACATGTAGATGTGTTGTTTTTTTTATAACACTGAACATCTTAGCAAAGTTTTTTTTAGCACATTCTTGTCATAAATATGCACTTTTCTGTGTCCAGCTACTGTAGATATGTTGTTTTGTTGAGGAGAAAATTTGGCAGTTGTGGAGTTTATTTGTGTTTCATACAAATGATTTACTCTTGTGTTTATTAAGATGCAGTGGAGGTGATGCTGTAAGTAGTTTTCCGCGAGGTCTGTCTTTCAGTTTTATTTCTTTCCAGCATTTTTTTTTTTAACAGAAACTGTATATTTTATGTTTTCTTTGATGTTTGATTTCTCTGATTTATAATCAATTCAGAATATCTCACATCTTTTTACATTTTTGTCCAAGGAAACACTGATATGCAGATTCAGCAAAAAAAAAATCAAAATTAAATAGTGAACTACATTTTCCTCCAGCTCCATCATCTTCTGCACAGACTGTCCAGTGTTGCTCAGTGCCTGGCTTTTATTCTATGGTCTCATTATAGACCAATTAGTACTTCACCATGTGTTATCGACAGTGTAACTGCTCTATTTGTAAGTGTCCCTTTGTACTGGATCTACCCGAGGTTGAAGACAGTAGCTTATGTACTTAATTGCATTTGGTCTATGCAGTTGTCAAAAGGATTTTTTAAAGACAAAAGTGTTTTTACATGATAAAATACCTTTTCCTCTTTGCCTCAAGTTTGGAGAAGGTTGATAATTTACTGTACTGTATAAAAAAATAAAATACGACAGTCGGATTTCACTTCTATTGCTATGCACCCTAATCTTTCTGTACTGTAAATGTTTCTATACCCAGCACTCATTCTGATGTCTAATTTAGAAAAACAGTAGGTGAATGTCACTAATAATTTTACGTCCACTTGTATAAAAAATAAATCTTTTTGTAATAAAATTATTTTATTTGCTCGTTTTCTTTTTTCGGCCACTTGGGGGCAGTGGAAACAAAATGCGAAGGTAACACTCACATACAGTCACCTATGGATTCATAAGCACATTCACTAGTTTCAAAGCACCATTAGTATTGTACATGGAGTAGCCTACACATGCTCCATGTACGTCGCGTGCTCTTGTTGCTAGCTAGCTCGTGGTACAACTTCCGGGTCACGGAGCTAAAACGAACAGGAAATGCAGAAATAAATTTTCCACGGGCTATTTTAATTTTAATTTCCATTTACAAACATATCTAATTAAGGTAGATATTGATAGAAATATGGATAATAAATTACGGCCTTTTTTCCATTTATCATTTTGTATCATCACGGAAAAAACGGGAAACGGTTTATTTTTCGATTTTATTTTGAAATCTCAAAATAAGAAAACGATGGTGCACGGACTGATAGTAATTAAACTTCCCTTTATTTGATCTGAATCAACAAACAGGATTTGTTTTCGTTTTAGGGAGGATAAAACGGAAAACGACCCGTTTTACAATGTTTTAATTGACTAACGATTGAACGAATGGTACATTTGTACATGGACCCCACATGAGAACTCGTTAGTTTACCAGGTAGTCATTGCTTTTGTTTGCTATTTCTTGTTTGTTGCTAACATAGGCTGTATGTATGAAAGAGCCAGGGTGACACTTTTTTGTGCTGGACAGGAAGTGTAGAGTGCTTTTATCAGGATTTCTAATTTATTGTTTTGGTATCTACAGCTGTGTGCTCAGGAAGTGTGAACCTAAACATTAAAGCTGTAAATATAAAACCAAAACAAAGAGCCAAAAGAAACATACTGTCATGCATTACTTCCTTAATTTTTGACACTTCACAGTCATATAAGCCGTTAAATTTATAAATATTTTAATTACAGCAACTTTAACCATAAACATAACTTATATAATCACTATTTCTATTGTTCTATCAATATAAAGTCATGTCAATCAAACGTACATTGTGGTACATATATTAACATCCAACATGAATGTGACATCAGTCTCTATAACAGAAGAATGAGGCTGAAGGTCAGGTGAGCATCGTCTCTGTGTGTTTGGTAACTTGTTTCATGATTAATTCTCAATGGAAGAAACAGTATCTGCAGATCCCCGGCTGAAGCCGCCCTCCTGTTGATGTCTAACAAGTGAATCCTTCACACTCCCTTGCGTAGTACACGCAGTATCAAAAACACAGACGTATTTGTTTAAACACGGAGCCCCAGCAGTTTTGAGAAAGAAAGCAGAGTATTGTGCTTCTACACAAATACTCACAATGAAACCAGGTCACAGCATTTAAAGTCTGGAGGTTTTATTTCACTTTTTCATAACTGTCCTGTGACTAGACATCAGTTTCTGCAGTTCACAATAATAAACACACATTTACGAGGGGGTTGTAATTTTTTTAGGTTAGCAGAGCTGAGAGGTCATGTCTTTGGTGTCTGCTGCTGCTCATACAAGTCTTTAGGTAGATTAGAAAAATATTACATGAAATCTTAAGTCTATAAATGTCTAGTGCAGGGGTGGACATCATTCATCTAAAAGAGTTTCCTACATCTGATGAAGTTTTGCTTTGTAATGACAACATGATTTCACTATCACTCTCTAATTTTTAGTTTCCATTTGTGGCCATGCTCCTGTCCGAACACACAGTATTTTTCATTTATTATTTT
Organism: Pseudochromis fuscus; assembly: GCA_900323345.1. Taxonomy (NCBI): domain Eukaryota; kingdom Metazoa; phylum Chordata; class Actinopteri; family Pseudochromidae; genus Pseudochromis; species Pseudochromis fuscus. Next base: position 34,056 of record OOFC01002759.1, on the reverse strand, counting down.
AATAAACATGAGAGCACCATTATCCCAGCAATTATCATCCTAACTAATATAGACCTTATCAGATGTTAAGTTTCACATGAGGACAGGCTTGAAACATGGCTCATCATGTAACAATTGTAGCAATGTGGCAATATTATTTTTATTTGTTTTGTTGATTGTTGTTCGAGCACAGCTGGCTGTAAAAGGAATTGCCCTTTGGGGATATTAAAGCACCCCTTTGACCTTTGACCTTGCAATACTGCAGTACATAGTGGTTTAAAAATGAGAACTTATGACATTCACATTCTATATAGAAATCTATTCTATATAGAAAAAGCCATTTCAGTGTCAGTCAACTTAATGTGAAAATGCAATGGCTCTGTAATTACAGATCTCCATGGAGACGACCTGACTCAAAAATCCAGCAAACCTTAAGTAAATTCCATAATTTGATGCGTAACCAGCTTTTTGGGGACAGGAGAGAAAACACATGTAATTATTAACATTTATAATCATCGGTTGTCTTAATTCCACAACTGGGAATAATTTTCACTTCCTGTATCAAAAGCAATTTGCTTCATATCACTGTTGTGACCCAGCAAAGAATTCTGCTATTGTTATTTCTGAAGGGAACATGTAGTACCAGTCAGTACAGAGGTGGGTGCAAGGCCAGTCACCCAGTGAAGTTAGTGCTCCACAGGGGTCATTCATTTGAGCTGGAATTTGTGCAGAACAAAAGCCCGACAGACCCCGACCAAACACCCACTCTGAAATCTGTCCACACTCGTCTTCTGGTTGGACAGACTGCTCACACTCACTCTACCTAAAGGCAGCGTATCTTCATCCAACACTACATCACACAGGATTTCATCTCTTCCTCTTCTACTTTAATTTATCCCAACTTTGAAACCTTCTTCCCTCCATATTTCCCCCTCTTCATTCCTCATTCCCTTCATCCACCTACTTTTTACTGCGAAGGACTTTGGTTCCCAAACTGAACCCCTGGCTCAGCCCTCAGCGGTCACATGACACAGATTCAGAGATCCAGACAAGTGCAAAGCAGCCCTCCACTCACTGTGCATGTATCCTGCACAAGACAGAAACATCAGCAGGCCGCTGTGCTGTTACACATCTGAGCAGAGTAACACTCGGCACCGATCAACCTCTGATTGACTGTGTGCCTCCATATTCACCGGCAGGTAGGTGGTATGTTGTGTAAGTCAGAGATAAATAGATTTAACTTTTGAAACTAAATTATGGTTGAAAATGTTGGTAGTTTCTCCTAGATTTTAACTCTTCTTGTTGTTAAAAACTTCTTTAAATCGTCTAAATTTATATTATAATGCAGTTGATTAATGTTACCTTAGCTCAGAATCTGGATTATCATTGATTTTAAATATGTGTAATTTCATGAGATATTCACAACACAATCTTAGATTTTCAACATATAGAGCAAATGAACAGGAATCATGAATCAGTCTTTCATGCTGCAGTGCTCTGTAGACTCTTATAATAGTGGACTATAAAACACAGCTCCTACTTTCTTATCGTTGTGTAAGCCTCAATCCTCAATCCTCCTACATGGAGCTGGAAACCTTGAAACTGTTTTGACGGAGTGGTGTGAGCTTGAAGAAGGTTTATTTTGTGCCAGATTGTGGATTATTTGCTAAAAAGGATGAAGATGATGCAGGTTAAATAATCACATTATGGGATGTTTCGAAGCAGCAGCCATTCAGATAGATAGCTAGATAGACAGATAGATCGATAGACAGATAGTTTATTAATCCCTTGGGAGATCCCTCAGGGAAATTGGGGATGTTTTTTTAATTCCAGGATACCTCTGAATATTACTACCACTGCTGTATGCAATCACTTCAGCTTGAATGTATATCACTGAAATGTTAAAAAATGTTTCCACTGAAGCTGATTTAAATTGCAGTGTCATGTTTGCTTAGCTGAACCAGACAGACTGGTCGTCTTAGTTGAGAAATTCTATTCACACCCTCTATCATTGCAAAAGTAGAGTTACAAAGCCAACACGCAATAAGCCGATCGGTGCGAAAGAGCTGCCGGCACAGCGAGGAATAAAGTGAGGAGGCGCAGAAGAGGACTCCAGCTGTGCGGCGTTTACTGCGTACAATATATAACTCTATTGAGTGTGAAGCCAGATGCAGTCCCAGTCTTCTCACTCAGTGTGCTGCATGTGTGTTTAAAGGAGGGCAGACCACAAGGTCGAGCACTGGTTGGGGGAGGGAAGCAGGAAAGGGAGGGGTTACTCTCACTGAGACCTTCCCCTTTACTCTAATTCCTCCTATGGCTGAGCCCCCAGACGCCGGGAGAGAGCACATGGCCGCCTGGTTTTGAAACCAGCCTTCAATAGAAAATAACTGTGGGAAGTGTCATGGTGGCAGAGGACGTGTGCGCCTGTGCAGTCCCTCCCTCCTCCTGTCAAGTGCAGCAGAGGCAGGAAGCGGTGCGTAAGCCTGTGTGGAGGGAGTGCACACACACACACACACACACACACACACAGTGAAACACACTCGTAGATGTAACAGAAAGACCTGTGATCACAATGGAGTGAAGGTTTTTTTTGAAGGAATAGAGGTCAGAGAAGAGCCGACTCTGCATCTTCTTTTTTGGGACGAGGTAAGAAGATGCTTCCTGATAACAGCAGAGACCTGGTGCATGAAGGAGGGAAAGGTTATTGGATTTCCCTGAACCTGAAAGCTGAAAGTCTTTGAGTCCATCTGCTCTGTACTGTAGTCCATCTGCTTTGTGTAAATTGGTGTGTAAAAGGACAAAAAGCTACTGAAAAAGGAGAAACTTTAGGTGTTACCTCAGGTCCCGAAGACCAGGAAGTTACATCAGCTAACCTGATGTAATAGTTCTAACTTAACTGTGAATATTTTGTTTGTTACAAGATATACATATTGTATTATCTATATATTTATACAGTAATAACAAGCTACTATTAAAGCCTTGATGTTCCTTCTCTTTGCCATTTAAAAGTTGCTCTTACACGTCCTATTAAAAGACATCAGAGGACACAAAATAGAAACACATATGCTAACTTGTTATTACAGTAAATGAAGGAGTTCCCATCTTGTTTATATTTATATTTGGAGCAAATGCCTCACAATCACTATAGTGACGCGGATGTACTACATAGCAGAACAATCGTTGCCCTTTAATGTGTGTGTTTATGTCACGGCCACATGGTGCTTTTTATGGGAGCAGTGTGTCAGTGTGTGAAAGGTCAGGGAGCTATTGCCAAACAGCTACATGGATGAAGGATGGAGGAGGAGGCAGAGAGAGACACAGACGAGGAAGGTCAGTCCGAAGGCGAGACAGGAGCGTTTACATTCCTGCTAAATTCATTTAAGCTATGCTGGAATTTTTGTTGTAGCTAGCAAACATTATTTCTGGGTCATTTGGTTTTTGTGTGTTGATTTGATACACACAGACACAGACATGTAAACAGGTGCAATGCATGGTAGCATTGAAGTCATAGTGAGAAGTGGAGATAGCTTTCAGTACACAAATAACTGTTAGTATTAATGTTCAGCACATTTATTGTGGTGCAGAAAATAGGTTAGGAAGCTCCTGGCAGCCTGGTGCTTGTCCTGGATTGATACTTCAATCCCCCCATGTTGTTATGTTCAGTCATGTACAGTAAATATAGAGCAGCTGCAGCTCAGGTGGTCTAGCGGGTCACCTATGAATCGCTCCACATGTCAAAGTGTCCTTGGGCAAGACACTGAACCCTAAGTTGCTCCCAATGGTGGCTAGCGCCTTACATGGCAACTTTGTAGCCATTGGCGTGTGACTGTGTATGTGAATGGGTGAATGAGGTGCCTTGCAAAGTGCTTTGGGACCAAGCTAAGGTAAAGAAAGCGCTGTGTAAATATACTCCATTTACCATTTAAATAAAGTTTAATTTAAGGAGCACTTAACAGACATTTTACCAGTGTATATCTTCAAATTTCACTGATTTAACATGCATGTGTTGTTATATTTCAGATCAATTTACCTCATTCCTGCCTCCATCATGTCGCTGCTGACTCACGTGTTGGCGTGCCTGTTCGGTATGGGCTCCTGGGTGGCCATCAACGGGATGTGGGTGGAGCTCCCACTGATCGTACATACGATCCCAGAGGGCTGGTACCTGCCTTCCTACCTCACAGTCCTCATCCAAATGGCCAACATAGGCCCCCTCTTCATCACCCTCATGCACCGCTTCCGCCCGGGGGCGCTGGATGAGCGGCCAGTCATCTACTGCATCGTGGGGTTGGGGATCATCGCTACATTCCTGCTGGCTTTCTTCTGGAGCCACACGGTGACCATCACGGGCTCCCTGCACAGCGTGCCCCTGCTGATATTAAGCTTCCTGCTGTCTGTGGTGGACTGCACCTCCTCTGTGACCTTCCTCCCCTTCATGATGCAACTGCGCCCACAGTATCTCACCACGTACTTCGCAGGCGAAGGCCTCAGTGGTCTGGTGCCTGCACTGGTGGCTCTGATTCAAGGCGTCGGAGTGGTCCACTGTAAAAATGTCACTCTGGCTGGTAACACCACAGATAGTGCCAGTATGTTAGAAGCCGTCTCCCAGCCGGCAAAATTCTCTGCCCAGGTCTTCTTCATGTTCCTCAGCGCCATGATGGTGGTGTGCCTGTTAGCTTTCATCCTACTCAACCATCACCCGGCGGTGGCTCGGGAGAGGAAGAGCGACCGGTACTTCAGTGAGGATCTGGAGCGCGAGAAGAGAGAGCAGGGTCTCTCTCTGCACGCACAGACGCCAGAGCAGAAGCCGATGATCAATCCCCTGGAGGCCATCAGGAGGGAACCCCGGAGCTCCTTCGGCATGGGGACATACCGCAACTTTGAGGTGGTGTTCATCTTTGTTGTGCTGGCTTGGGTCAACGCTCTGACCAATGCAGTGCTGCCCTCAGTGCAGTCCTACTCGTGTCTGCCTTACGGGAACAAGGCCTACCATCTAGCTGCCACCATGGCGGCTATCGCTAACCCTGTGGCCTGTTTCATCGCCATGTTCGTGCCAGTAAGGTGAGAAATAAAACATCTCAAGTCACCAATAGGTCACCAACAGTTTGTAGTTATTATAGTCACTGAATCCTGTAATGTACATGTTCCCAGGTCTCTGGTCTTCATGGGTTTTCTGACAATGTTTGGAAGTGGATTTGGAGCCTACATCATGGCCATGGCTGCTCTGAGTCCCTGTCCTTTGCTGGTCCACAGTTCTTCTGGAACTGTAGTCATAGTAAGAGTCTTCCCTCTAAAGATGTATACTTATATATACTTCTACACTGAAGAAATGATGTGTATGTGCAGTCTTGTAAAATAGTGGTGGTAGCTTTTTATTACAAATATGAAGTTCATGATCAGGAGTTTGTTGACTTTTTCAAACTGGAGTAGAAACACTGACTGTACAGAGATGGACGTACTCACCATGTGGACTCGCATTTTGATTCGCATGTTCCTTATTGGAGCCAGAAATGACCATATTTGGATATAAAGGGAGAAGTGAAGAGGTGGGTCTGACCCTTGAGCCCAAGGACACTGCACAATGTGTATGAGACACACAAGTGAATGAGCCTCCAAACCAAATGTCAATCAAACTACATGTCAATCAAACTATGTACTTGGTGGCTGCGTCCAACTTTTAAATACAGTCTTACTGCTAAACAATTAAATAGTTTTACCAAAAAAATACTGAAATAATGACAGTTCTCAACATTTTAAAATAGATCAGAGAAAAAAAGCAAAACAGTTTTAGTACATAAGTAAAAAGCTAAATGACAAGTTGATAAATGACGGTACCCCCCAAAGAGCAGGAAATACTGAAGTGATTCTGTTTTTGTTTGGAGTGAAAACTTCCTGTCTGTCTGCTCATGGTGGCTAACACTGAAACATGCTGAGGTCAAACCAGGACATTGTGCCGTCTCACCTGTTTCTGTTTGACAGGGATGAAATGCTATTTCACACACAGCACTAACCTCTGCTCTGCTGCAGGTGCTGGCCTGGATCCTGTTCGCCCTTTCCCTGTCCTATGTGAAGGTCATCATCGGGGTGATTCTGAGGGACGAGGGCCAC
>OOFC01002759.1:14494-27949 GCA_900323345.1 Pseudochromis fuscus | reverse complement strand
GAGGGACGAGGGCCACAGCGCCCTCGTGTGGTGCGGCGCCGTCGTGCAGCTGGGCTCCATGCTCGGTGCCTTATCCATGTTCCCGCTGGTCAGTGTGTATGGACTGTTTAAGTCAGGTGATGCCTGCAACACCAGGTGTCCGACGTAGTCAGTAAAGATGTTTAAGATGAACACTGCTGTACAAAACTCAAATATGAATTGCACTTATTAGTAGTAGCACTGAACTCCATGCAGTCATGAGTTTTACATATTTCAGCTCGTTACAGAAAAGTTTAGAGGTCATCGATGATCATCCACCACTCCTTGTTTTTCTGTTTTTTAATAGAACTGCTCTCATAAGTGTCAGACGATTTATTTAAAAGTGTGTGCTTTATACAGATATCTGTATTTATTGACTTCTGCCGTGAGCTCTACATGAAGCTGATCTACCCTGTTGCTGTCTCAGACCACAAAGACCAAAACTGAATCTTATTATACTGCTGAACATGTTACAATTCCTGATCAATTCAGAGGTCAAAGACATTTTACTTGAACTTTTAACATAGTGTAAAAGTATAATAATGATGGATTTTGCTTTTATAAGAACTAATGGTACTTTTGGCTTTAAATGTGCCTTAATTCAAGACGATTGATTTGTGCTTGTGTACAAGGTTGTTTAACACTACAATGTGCTTTGTTGGATTGGAGTGGATAAACTGCACAAAACACCAAATAAAACATTTATTTTTTGCTGCCTTAAGGGGCATATGACACGATTTTGATGCTTTATTTCATGATTCTTGCAATAAAAAACTGGGTGGGAAGCAGTAAGTGTTGTTGTCATTAACAACTTGGTTTGTCCATAGAACTCATGATTTCAACTGCGCTAGCAAAAATCAGTAGCGCTCATACACTGTGTATAAAATGGACGAAGCAAGTATGACGTCATGCATTGGTTTGTAGACTCCCGTTTTGCAATACTGCTTTTGGACGTCACCATGTTGGATTTTTGGATCCAGAAGTTGACCATCTTTGAAACTGAAGGGAGGAGTGAGGAGGCGGAGCCCCAGGACACTGCCCGCCTTCCTACCCTCTGTGACATGTCAGCAACATGATCTATCAGGCTGTGATAATAGACCCATTTACTGTTAGTAAACAAAGAAGTATGCGCACGCATTGTGGCAATGGAAGTATGGCGGCTAGCAAAGGCTTGTCAAGCTACTCTGGTGCATTATCAACAAAGTGGAGGACTATATACACACTGCAAACTGCACCTGTATGGCAGGGTAAGTATTATTGTGCTGATTTCACTTTCTTTGCCTTAACAGAAATGAACATGAACTGCTCAGATAACTTAACAATCTAAACTGCCAGTGTCCAATATGAAAATGATAACAGGCTGATGGCATGCACCAAAACCGCGGCTAACGCTGCTAATGCTAACAGCTAGCTTCCACACTCACTAAGGAGTCTCTGCACAAGATAAAAAACACAACAACCAGACATTTTGATGGCCTAAATTTCCACGTGGTTCTTCCCAGAGAGGTGCAGACAAAACTATGATCCCATGTAAACAATGGGACATAGCACTTCTGTTGCCAAAATGCGCACGCAGCTTCTTGATGACGTAGGCTGTAAATGGGTCTATAGTTAGGATGCTAACCATCTCATCTTCTCAGACTAAACTCTTGTGCAAAATATACAGAATGCTAAAAGTGCATAAGAAGTGCATTAACATTGGAGTGGTGCCGCCATTTTTCTACAGTAGCACAGAAGGGACAAACTATTCCCTGGTTCTGAAATAGACTTGTGTTACCTGGAAGTGGAGGAATCTCAGCTGGGTGTAATGTGAAACCTCACCACTAGATGTCAGTGTTATCTCAAAGATGAAAACAGAGAGCAACACATAATGAAACGAGGAAAAGAATAGAAAAAAAAAATAAAATGAAGAAAAAACGTGTTGAATTATCAGAATCAGAAAAAACTTTATTCATTAATTAGGCAATTAGGAGGAGACGGAGCGGCCCGTTTTAATAGCAAGAGAAAAAGTAAATACATAAAAATGAAAATGCTGGGATTACATTTTAAAATTAGAACTTCTGATCTGCTAACTGTTAAGAAAATATATTTTATTTTTCTTGGTAGACGAAGAAGTGATTCTTAGCAGACATTGTATAAAAGACACAAACATTTTAGAGAAGACACTAAAAATTATGAATGTCAAACTACTCAACAGACACATGGGAAAACAATATGCAGCAGTGGATTTTATTTAAATTTTATTTTATTTCAAAGAGTGCGTATAGACGTGCTTCTCCTAACTGACAGCAAACCTGAGTGGGTAAATAGTGTCTCTGGTGATTGACAGATGAATTTGAATTTCATACAGACTCCTAAATAAAGTAAATTTATTCTTATTGGTGAGCTGGTGGTCCATCTGGAAAAAACAAAACAGAAATAAGTAGATGTTAGGCTTCAAAGAGAGGAAGATTTAGGGAATACCGCTGTATACTTGATCTTCTTTAAAGTCATTTGTGTTAAAACATTACATGGTGTCACAAAGAAACAGGACAAGTAAAACCATCAAACTGCTGGTATGCACTCATTAAAATAAAAATAGTGGTCTAGTCTGAAAGCAAAATAGATTGTGCATTGTAATCATGCATGTACAAATTTCTACTTCTAGTGGTTTTGTTTTCTCGTTTATTTTCTGTTTTTGAGAAATGGGGAAAGTTCATATTAACGCTCATTGTTCACAAGACGAAGTATTAAAGAGGCTCCTTGTAATGCTCGATCCTAACTTCACACACTGCCTGCACATCTTTGAAATCACCACTAGATGTCACTGTCTGATAGAAAGATAATAACTAAGAGCTGGAGTAAACCTGTAGCTGCAGCCAGTTGTTACTATTCAAGTGCTGCTCCAGTGATTTGATCTGAGTTATAAAAGGAACTAAAAATGTTTTATAATTGAGCCTCAATTGTGGAATAAGATGACGAGAGAAAATTTAGCTCTTAGTGGTTAAATTAAAATGGATCTTAGATGTGTCTGATGTCAATTAGGTTGAATTTTTTTCTTTGTTTTTTGCCTTTGTGTTGGGGTTTTCCAAAAGAGCACAACAATTGTTGAACCTCAGTTAAAGGTCGAGTAGTGGTGCGTCTCTCTGGGGTGTTTGCTCAGGTCACTGAAGTCATGTCTGCATCACATCCTCCTCACACTAAATCAGAAAGTGTCTTATGCATGTAGGTATGAGTGTGTGTGTGTGTGTGTGTGTGTGTGTGTGTGTGTGTGTGTGTGTGTGTGTGTGTTTATCCTTCCTCCAGTCCACGGGGACAAATAGGAATGAGGAACTCAGGGCCAGTCAGAGTCTGATTCAGATCCCAGCAGCTCCTCAGAGAACATCTGGGGTCATCATCTCCTGGTGTCTCATACTTCACCTATTCTCCTTATCGCTTCCTGCAGTTTCTATGACTTATGGTGTGCTGACTTTAAAAGCTGCAGACCTGTCCGGAGTGATGGCTGAATATGGAGAAGCATTCAAGACGAGCTCCATTTTTAATATGCTCTTCTCGAACTGAGAAACATTAACATGTCTCTAGCAGGATCATCCAGTGATCACATCAGATGCGACTGCCGTGGGTGGTGGGATGACTTAAGTCGCACGATGAGAGAAAGTGTAAGAAGGAAGTCTTCCTCATCTTTCTGACTTCACCTCTCTCTTCCTCTCCTTCAACTACTGTGATATCTCCTTTTCCCCGAGCTCCTTGTCTTCCTCGATTCATGCATATGGCAGACTTTGTGACCGTAATTTCAATTTAAAACACATGAGGGGGAAATCCTAGCCCGCGCTGCTCTTTAATGGGCCGTCATGGGATTGGAGTATGCAGAGAATGATTGAATTTTGTGAGAAGGCCAGGAACGATCAAGTCTCGCCTGCCGTTATGCAATCGACCATTCCCCTCTCACAACGCGACGTCTGGTAAAACCTCGTGGAGGAGGAGGAGGAGGGAGGAAGAGTGTGGAGGGGTGGGTGCTAAGAGTTGGAAACCTCGACGTCTGGACCAAAAGAGAGAAAAATATTTTTTCTTCTAAATGACTCAAGACTTAATAAAAAGAGAACCTCGGCTATCGTATATAAAAAGAGAAAAATGAGATGTGATGGACCACATCAAAAGCCGAGATGTTCAACTGGATTGCTTTTAATGGTTGTAAATGAGTCTTTTTACACCGTAATGCATGACATCCTATATTTCCTCACAGACAGACGGAAACATATGGATCCTATACAAATCCGTCCATACCGTTTTATTTATATGATTGTGTCATGTCTGTTTTCTCCCCCTTTGCTCTCCACCTGCCTGGCTTCACTTTGACGCCGTCAAGACAGAAAAACTTTCTCCGAGGCGCTGATATTACCACACCGTCTATACTAATTCACACCCTTTGTGTTGGATTACACCACCGTGATGCATCCTGTCAATGAAGCAACAGAGACTACCTTTCCCGTTAAGTCCATTATATTCAAATGGGCCGGGATATTTTTTTTCTTCTTCTTCGCAACAAGACATAAAGTAATCAAAAGTTAAAAGCAAACACTCAAGGAGGCACTTAGCAAAAAAGAAAAGCTTTTATGATAAAACATTCATATACAGAGCAGGAGACAGGTAATCTTTGAGGATGATAGGGTTGTCTTGTGGTCAGTTTCTGTATAGTATTGCTTGGGGAGCCTTGTAGATGAACGCTCCTAATAACATCCCCGCCCACCCATCATCCACCGGACGGTCCAGGCAGAGCAACTAATACCTGAGTGTATTTCTTGGGTGGTGTGAAGTATGCCTTAAAGAGCTGTTGGAGGCTGCAGTAAAGTAGGGTTCATTACCTTGACAGACTGATGACAGCTGAGACTGGCTGAGATGCACACACATAACCAGTGAAATGAAGGTGCGATAATGTGCCAACAGTGATCCTCGTGCTGTGCGAATACGCTAGGATTTAAATCAGAACGCCTGGGCTGCAGTCAAAGGAGGAAATACCTCAGTGTTTACTGGAGCTCTGACTTCTCGCAAGTCATCTGAAAGTTTGCTGAAGACGTCTAAATCAATATGTGATATATAAGGGTGCAGAGTAAACACGTGGATGTGAAAAAGTTTGGTGGGAAGAAGGATTTATATCAATAGTTTGACTTTTTTTTTGAGATTTTCAAGAGTTAGATGAGAATATTGACACCACTGCTTTGTCTTTGTGGCAAATATGAAACCAGCAGTGATTTTAAAACAGCGTGGCTACTTGCAAGAAAGTTACCGAACTATATGTTACGCTCTGGATGGCGTGGTATCTATTAAGTACAAAATGTGTTGGCATAGATAAAATGATGCTACATGAGAGGTGCAGCGCAAACAGAAGAAGAAAGGAGGTAAAGGAGGTGATGTATGGATTGATGGTTCTGATAACTTGTCAACACAGAGATCTGCTCTTGCTTCATACTTATCTGGGAGTAATGTTTGCACATGAGTCTTCAGATAGCACCCTCTCTTTTAGCCAATCAAATGCTAGCATGCCTAAATTGGTTGTTTTGGAGACGAGCCTCTGGATGGAGCCAGAAGTGACCATATTTGGATATGAAGGGAGGAGTTAGGAGGCGGGTCTGACTCTTGAACCTAAGGTCATTGCTGAATATGTGTGAGACTGGAGTTTAGGATGGATCTCAATGGAGAAAAGACCTGTTGATGAAAACTAACCCTGCTCCTAAATCTTCCTCTTTTTGAAGCCTAATAGGTACTTAGTTATGATTTATTTTATTAATTGACACCAGGTCAATTAAGAAGAGTTGATTTGACTAATGACATCAGAATGAGTTGTGGGAAAAGTATATTGACTGAATATTTCATGACTGAAAATGATTTTTGTATTGAAGTCAGTTGGACCCAGAGTGTTTTATCGGGGGAGGGGACTTCACTTTTACGTCTATTTCCATATACAGCTTATGACCCATTGGAATGATCTTATATGAATTAATTTCAAAGATAATACAATCAAGTTTGCTGTCAAGACTCTTCACGTGCAAACCAGTGTTCAAGACCAGACTGTAATCCAGCTGCTATGCTGAGTTTGGCCTTCGTTAGTTTGCCTGGTTGTCCATCTGTTAGCAACACTTTGGAAACAGTTATGAACAAATATCCATGACTTTTTTTTACAGAGAGATACAGTTTTACTTAAGGAACAAATGATTACATTTTGGGCAAGATCATGTTAACATCATCATCAACAACAAAATAACAGTGTTACAAAGGGTTAGTGTTTTAACAAGACAGTGTTGCCCTTTCACAATAAGAGTGCAACAAGGTTCAGTTTGTAGCCTCAATACAGCTGGACTACACCATGGTGAAGGTTTGTGCTCTCTACCTTTTCCACCAAACGGGTTGCAGTGCTAGTTCGAGGCCAGTTCCTGACTTAGCCCCAGCTTTTTGTGTTTTCACCGCCGCGAGAACCGGCCCTAGCCGCTAAAAGTGAGGCTAAGTCTGGGGAGCGACGGTGGAAACACAGCTAGCGATAGTAGAAGAGTAGAGTAATGAAAACACAGTAGCCGCTAACAGTTGGATATTTTGGCTCTGGGTCTCAGTGTAGACTTGTAAAATCATGAACAGCACTTGTATGCACACGACGAACACCTCCATTTAAGCATTATTACAGCGAGGGTGCGCTGCTTCGTCATATGCAACCAGTAAGGACATCGCGATTTCCCAAAACTGAATAAATACCGCACGTAGCAATGCAACACTGCTTTGTTAACTCAATCATGTCGTAACTAGAATATCCGCTGAAAAAAATATTTTTTTCATGGACTGATAGTAACAGGGTAACAGTAGTTTGTTAACAGCAGCTAGCTTGCTAGTGGCCGGTTGCTGAACCAACTAACCACCAGCCCAGAACTAGCACCTGTTCTTGTTTGGTGGAAAAGGGGAATCTGCTTTGTAGTTTAAAAATAAAAGCGTACACACTACCTAACATCACCTGGAAAATAATGTAAACCCATGTTAGCTAACTAGCTGTTAACTAATGCTAACTAGTGAGCTGACCCTGGCTTCAGTCATCAGTTATTGAACAGTAAGGTTACTCAGGACATAAAATAAATATTAGCTCAGAAATAGCATGAAAATTTCTCCAATATTGAATTAGTTGTTTTGGAGGAAACCCAACAGAAGACCGAGGAGGAAACAGGTGACACTTGAACTCCTATTTAAGTTTAGTTTTAAGTAAAGTTTTATTATAGGGAGGCAGCAGCAAATATAATCTCTAAATCTTTTTAAAATATGTGAACAAGTTATTTTAATAACGTCCGATGCATTTAGAAATCAAAATACGGGGGCGGATCGTTGTTCTTCTACGCATATTGAAACCAAACCTACACATTTGCAAGATGTGGTGTGGGATTGTGTTGTGTTGAGGCTAGCTGTTTGCTTTTCTTTCCAGTTTTCGTGCATAGCTGAGCAAAGTGTTTCCTGGCTGTGGCTTCATATTCATCCTATAATCACAACAGAAGAAGATAACAAGACTGTCTCTGGGCCAGGTGCACTAACTTGTGTTGGTGAGAAGTTTCCAGATAACTTTTAAAAATTCCAGGAAGGTAAAGGCCCGACCAAGTAATAATAAGGTACATAACTCAAATAAAACCACAACTCCACTATCACACAGTGTTTTTATTTCCACTTTTTTGAGTCAGTTTTAGAGTTGTGATTAAACAGATTTGTTACCTTTGCATTGTCAACTTCCTGTTTCCAGTCTATAGGCTAAACCAAACCAACAGGCTGCTCAATTTGGCTTCATTTTAATAGTGACACATATATTCACTAATTTGATTTAGGGCAGAAAAAGCAAGTGAGCATAGCCTTGCTTGTTTGTGTTAATCAATATTTACAGACCACACAGAATTTGTGGTTAGACATTTATGATCACAGGTCTTTATTCCATTTGAACAAATAACCAACCAAGTTAAAATGAAATAACTAAAGCAGCAAACTCTCAGTCCTTCATTTCGGGAAATCAGTTCGGAGGGGTTGCATGTGGGGTCAGCTTCAGGTCACGCTGGGCATCCATTAGTGGCCTTATTTAGAGTCTTATTCCTTTAAGAGGAGTGATTGGCCAGCAAAGACAAAGAATCATTACCTTTGCCCGCCCCCTCCCTGCCAGCAGTCAATAATGAGGGATCATTAAAATGAATAGATGGACATTCCCCTTTTCTCCGGATCCTTATTGCAAAATCAGTGTCAGGGGAAATGAAGATTGAGCTTGGAGAAGGCGTCTAAAAGCCTCACAGTGATTGTCGTGAACTCATCTCCAGTGCCAGGCTCCTTTATCTACTGTAAGAGTCTGCACCTGCCTGAACTCTTGACTAGCAAGGGCTTTTACTGTAGCCCATTAAGAGCATCCCTAATGCGCGCTACAGCGTACTTCAACATAAACATTCTGCATATGTACCGAAACATTTACAGCAAACAATGGAAGAATGATTGCCTTGGATGTCTTGGAGTTGTTTCTTTTTTTTTTTTTCCGTGAAGAAAGCGAGCTCTCAGAGTGAACTATGAAGCGATATTGAATGCTGTGACTTTGATGTGGAGAATAGAGAACTCACGTGTTGTGATCATATAAACAGACACTTAAAGCTAATGCTCACTTTTCACATTTCTTAAGCTCAAACATCTGTCCCCGCCGCTAAATTTTTATAAATCCTTGCACAACATTTCACGCATCACAAAAGAAAGAGCGAATCAGGCCCAATGATTTGCAGATGGAGAATAAAAGACGGCACAAGATTTTCCAGGCCCCATCTGGTTGCCTTTCTGAGCGTCTCTTAAAGTGTCTTTTAAAAAGGTGATTTGTCTGTGGGTCTGCAACGATGTGACCATGTCAGCATGTCATCTGCTGATCCTGTCACATGTGAAACTGCCTCATAAAAGCGGGGGTTTGTGTACACCTGTGGAGCCCCACCCCAAACAGATTAAACAGACACATGTAAACACATGCTCAGATACACACACACACACACACACACATGGCTGTCATCGTTTTCCTTTGTCATCCTAAATGGAGGCTGTTTATGGTGATCTGACATGTTTCCAAAGAATGAAAAAAACTGACTAAAGGCACCAAAAGAGATCAGCTGGATTATGAGGCAGAGCTATCACAGGTCCCTCAGTATGGCCAAGTAATTATCTCTTAAAGCATCTCTTAAAGCCACCCCCATGGTTCTCTCAACATGCCCTTCATAACAGAGGTATATTGAGGATTTACTGCCTGCAGATGGCCGACGAGAGACGAGGGCAGGAGCTCCAGCGCTGTGCCTATGCACCCGCTTTATAAAAGCTCAAATCAAGGGCTCTGTGGGAATTGAATAGGGGAGGAAGTGGGGCTGTAAAGACACTATAAATCTGTACAATGAAACTTGGAAGTCGTGCCCTCTGCCAGGTGGTGTGTACATGTGGACCTCGGGGAGGAAAAAGGCACGCGCTGCGATCGTTATGATCAGGGATTGACTTTGCTGTAGAGATGCTGTGGAGCGTGTCAGTTATCTGTCAGTGATTGATTATCACTGTCTGACTGTCAACCTCTCTGTCTTTCTGATTAGCAGTCGATCAGGTTGTTTGATCTTTCTTTCTGTGGCCATGAGAGAGCGATGTGCAGATTAATCTTCGTATAAATGCACATATTATTTAGATAGCTGAGTAAACATTGAAACTTTGTATGTCCAGCAGAAGAGATATCAGTTTATTTGGAGTCGAGGTATGAAGACAAATCTTGCAGATCCCTGTGATCAATAACTAAAGCTGAGGAGGCCGTTTAGCGACCTACACATCTCTGATGACAAATAAGAAAAACCAGCGTGACTCATTTTGGGAAAATTTGTACTCACTATCAGATGGATGGGGTAATAAAAGTATTTCTCTGGCAAATCCAGATAAAATCACTGCTGCAGTGATACAGTGGGATTATCAGTCTTCACATAAAAACAACAGCAGAGTGTTATTTGAGTCAGTGACAAAACTCCTGCTTAAAAAACTGAATCATTCAATCTGTTAAATACACTGTGGTGAGAAGATTGAGACCAACATGACATGAAACCTGGGCACAGGGGGGGTCATATCAAAACCACTGTAAGTAAGAGGTATATACATATATATATTTCACAGCCTGTAACTCTACTCTGATTTTTGTACTTTGCACAGTTTTTTTTGTACTTGAATACTTGACCTATATATGTGCTTGATGTATATGTCCTGATTATGCATGTCCTATAGATACATCTATGTTTGTATTTTATTATTATTTAGTGTTTAGCATCCTATTGGATACTCTATCTATCTATCTATCTATCTATCTATCTATCTATCTATCTATCTATCTATCTATCTATCTATCTATCTAACCATTGCCTCAGTAACTCACACTAAAGGGAAAAAACGTCTAGAAAACCCCAGGTAGCTCTCATAACGAACATAACACACATTATTACATCTTGCTGTGACAGTAATGGTGTGGTTCATAACCCCATTAAAACCACAACTTTTCGTCTTTACACCTCTTTAGGTGTTAATTAGTCAGCTTTAGAGTTGTGGTGAGGCAGATTTTCTCACCTCTGGACAAACTGTTTTCCCTGTACTCTGTGTCCTTGTGCTAAGCTAAGCTAATCATCTGCCATATGTGCAACGATCAAGACATAAGCCTTTAAATTATGATTGTTCAAGCGTGCATAGTTCCATGTTTCTGTCTTCCAACTCAGAAATTCTTGAATTGTGTAAAATATTTTGGGAAACGTTTTGCAGGTTTGTAAAAAAAAAAAAATCTTTCAACAGATATCAATAGATTTCGAAGCTGTCTTTGTCTTCACATGATGGATATTACACTGCTGTAGACAGTCCTGTGATCCTGACGGCTGCAGCGGCGGCAGTGGAAACCATGGCCCGGAGTCATCTCTCCACTGTGTCAAAGGGTATGGCGCCGTCAGAGGAAGACTAAGGTAAGGAGGACAGGGTGCCAGGAAAAAGGGGCGTGACTGCATCTGTAAATAGTGGGGCTATTTTGGGCTCACCATTGCCGTACAGGGGAGCACCGCCTAGGCCTGCCTTCTGTCACTATGGGGATGGGCGCTTCATAACTTTGCTGAATGGAAAAAGTCTGGAGGACTGGCAGGTGGTACACAGGAGCGTGGCACAGCTCCCATGGCGAGGAGCCGGTTCACTCATAACTACCCACCACTAACAATACTCACCGGAAAACACACAGGCCTCTGCTTGTACTTGGCATATCAGCAGCTTGTTGCATTTTATCCTGATAAAGTCGTGTGAGTGGCGATGAGGACATGTGTAAGATGTCAAAATGTCCTGTTCATTGTAATTTTTGATAAACAAAGAAATTCCCAAGTTTGTCTTTTTTATTAAAAGTTGTGTTCACTAAAATATAATTGTTTAAAAAAAAAATCTGAAGGGGGTTACTAAAATGCAGAACTTTAAATAAGGATTAAAAAATAAAATAAAAAAGGAACGAAAACGGGTTGCACATGTCACATTATTCATTTATCATGAATTCAGACTGTGCAGCTACTTAACCCTCAGATGGTTTCAGTATCTTATATCAGTGGTCCCCAACCAACAGGGTACCGGTCCGTGAGACATGTGTTACCGGGCCGCGCAGAAAGAATTAATGATTTATATAAATTCCGTTGTATTGATCGATATAATCTGAAAGACGTTTTATTTTGAAAAACAACCGGATCCTCTCCGACTTTCGTCTGTAGTCTCTTGACACGTCAATACAGATGTCTCGGTCACGTGATCAGACACGTTAGCCAAACAAATAAGTCCGCAAACTAGCGAAAATGATTAAAAGAAACCAAACGTCTTTTAAGAGCTTCTTCGCAAAGGGGAAACATGT
Organism: Pseudochromis fuscus; assembly: GCA_900323345.1. NCBI lineage: Eukaryota > Metazoa > Chordata > Actinopteri > Pseudochromidae > Pseudochromis > Pseudochromis fuscus. The sequence goes on along the minus strand of OOFC01002759.1, from coordinate 16,044 downwards.
TATTTTATTTTTGCTGTATTTATCTGCCACACCTTGAAGGCCGGTCCATGAAAATACTGCCGACATCAAACCGGTACGTGGTGCAAAAAAGGTTGGGGACCACTGTCTTATATGATACAGTCATTGAACTCAGGTCATGTGATTTCATTCTGTTTGCTGGTCATGTAGTATGTGTTGTTTATTTAATTATATTTATTACGTATGAGGACTTCATATTGTAAATACTTTTAGATGTAGTTTCATTCATCCGTCTTCTGCACCTGCTTGACCCAGACTGGGTCGTGGGGTCTGCTGGAGCAACAGGCGACAGGCGGGGTACACCCTGGACAGATCGCCAGCCTATCACAGGGCAAACACAAACACAGACAACCATCCACTCTCACTCACACCTATGGTCAACTCATCAGTCTTATCCATTCACCTAACCAGCATGTAAACCCACCATCACAGAGAGCCGAGATTTGAACCCAGACTCTTCTTGCTGTGCCACCCCCTTTACTTTGTTGTACTTTATTTTACTTGACTTTATATTGTATTATATTTGTATTTTTTTTGTGTGTATAAATATTGTTCCATGTACGACTCTTTCTTCTTGATGCAGGATCTCGCTCCTTGACCTTTGCCCTTGATTGCTGCTAGCTCGTGCTGCTCTTGTTTATTGTTTACTGTTGTGTAGTAAATAAATAAATTGATTTGATTTGAGATTTGAGGATTTCGTACATTCATGCTCAAAAACTGTGACACATATTTTCACCACTTTGATATTTATCATCCTGCAGAATCAGTGTGTAAAACAAGGATAATCTCCTACAGATGGATTTTAACTTAATGTGTGATACATTTTTTTCAACTTACTTCAAATTCAGTACACAAAACATAAAGAAAAGTGGATATTTTGTGCAGTAAACTTGTGCAGTAAATGGTTAAACCTGTATCTTAGGAGAAAGTATAACTGGAATTAAAGATGGATAAAAAAGTCATTACAAAATTGTGTCATTTTAGCCCAAATGCACTAGAAAATAGCATTTAATTTTTGCAATATTGATTAAAAAGCAATATGAAAATTAATATACTTGGAGATGTAAATATAACACAGGGACGTTTGTTGTATGGTCACCATTATGCCATTTATTAATTCATTTTTGAGAACACATTAAATGCACTTAAAACACATTTCATTTTTCATAAATATTTCATATTAAAGAGAAATGTTTCACCTTGTGCCTACACAGAAAAGCAATACAGAGTTGCAACGACTTTGTAGCCAAGAAAGAGAGTAAGGCACAAAATAGAAACCTTATCCATACAGTTTAAGTCATGCTATTATAGTATATGTCCAAAAATTTTTTTTTTTTTTCTTTTTTTTAAAGGAAGCTACTATCAGCTAAATGATCCCCGACAATATTACTGTGTGCATGCTCCAAAAAGGACAGATAACATGGAAAAAGACTGCAGCTGTGTGAAGGAAGAGTCGAGAGACGTGGGTACGACACGACAGTGGAAATCAGTCGACAATATTTGGTCTGGAGGCAAGAAAATCTGCTCTGTGT
>OOFC01002756.1:9011-28856 GCA_900323345.1 Pseudochromis fuscus | reverse complement strand
CTTTATTTTGCAAATAGCCCGCTCCTCTTGTGAGACAATAGTAGCATGGAGCCTGCAGAGTGGGATGGCTCTCAAACCCCCGGGTGGTTACCAAGCTGGGGTCCGGGGACCGCCAGGAGGTCCTGTGAGGGTCGAGTGGAGGGGGGGTGCTAGGTGGTGGGTGGGGTGGAGGGAGATGCTAACAAACTGCTTAAAGTAATAGTAATGGGAGTGTAAATATATGCATAAGCTGATAATAATGTGAGCCCATAAGACTAAATTCAGACATGTTTGATTATATATGAAAAAGTTGTGGGTGTTTTTGTGTCACATGGGGTCAAGCACAAGCTGTATATAAAATGGTAAAATGATCTCACCTGTTGTTTTTCCGGGCTCATGTTTTGAAGCCAGGAGTTTCACATTTCAACGTTGTCATGGTGGACCATATTTCGATATAAAGGGAGGAGTGAGGAGGCGGGTCTAACCCTTTAAATCGAGGTCCTTGCCCAGTGTGGATGAGACTTGACTTCAGTGCTGCTCTCAGGGAAGACCAGATGTGTTGATCAAACTAACCACTCCCTAAATATTCCTCTTTTTGAAGCATAATATTTACTTAATTAGTATGAATTGAATGAATGGAGATGGACCACTGATGAGTAGAATTCCCTTTAGATAATTACATCAGAATGACTTGTGGAAAAAATGTATTAACCAAGTATTCCATGATTTAAAATGACAGTTTTTGAATTGAAGTCAACCAGAGCAAGAGTTTTTGGTTGCCAGCATCTAGTGGCCATTGGGGTTGTTGCTGTTTTTTACTTCCACATTGACCTCATTGTTGAGTCCGTGTTTCTTCGTCCATTTCTATATACAGGGTCTGTGTGAAATGCTCAATTAACAAGAATAAACCTTATCTAGATTAAATGCAATTTAATAATCATTAGATTCTGTCAGTATATAGTCACGATCATGTGTCAGATGGACGTCGGGATGCCTGATGTTTTTATTTTGAATTTAAAGAACCCTCGTTTTCCTGGCAACCTTCAGATGTCAAACAGACAGCTCGACAAGGCTGGAGAGAACAACGTTAACAACTTGTGAGTGCGGTGCTGCTGCTGCTGCTTCGGCTGCTGTTATTGTTGTTATTGTTGATCGGGACCAGTGTGCTGGCCGAGCCCCAGGATCCTCATATTAATGAGTTTCAGTGTTGTTTCTCAGTTGTGTGGACAAAAATGTGTAATGAAACAAAACACTTCTATCACGCAGTGGCAGTCTTACATGAATGCGCCAAATGAGGCTAATCACAGTGGTAACAGCTGATAATGGTAGTAATCATATAAGGCTCATTATTCTCTCTGAAGTAAAACCAAAATTTAACTCCTGTGACAATTTAGTTCTCGGTTATGTGGACAACAGGAGTTTTTTTGGAGCCAGCATCTAGTGGCCGTTGGAGTATTGCCCTTTTTGCACTTCCACATTGGCCTCATTTTTGAGCCCTGGTTGCTTCTTCCATTTCTTTGTACAGTCAATGGGCTCAAGGATTAATCTCCATCGGTGTTGCTCTCCAGTCCAGAAAAGGTGAAACACGTGAAGGCAGCGAACATGGATTTGTTGCAGATTCTGCTGTGGTGACGACTGTAAGGTATGTAAGAACAATCTCATTGCTTCTGCACCTCATCATGTTGCAGCTTCTACATGCTGAGCCCATGTGATGTCAGAGCATTTCAACCGATCAGAAAAACCCACTACCCCATCCATTTTTCTGAATGGTTAAAATCCTTAAGTGATTATTCAGTTCTACTCACATATATGGTGTCCTTAGTCTTGCGTTAGTGCTTGTTGTGTACATACACACTGACTCTGATTCTGATTTAAAGGTGATTTTGCAAGAAAAAATGGTGGAAACTCCTGCACCTCCTCTGACAATGAATGCCACAATAAAACAAGTATTTTGCTAAATAATTCCATTTGTTTACAGAAATGCTACATGGAAAAATGCAGAGTGTATTTGCTGTGTACGTATGGCTGTTGTGTATTTGTGCTCCTGTTTAGTGACTCACTTGGAGGCTAGCACCAGCATGTCTAACTCTGCCACCACACCACAGTCCTATTCAGTTAAATTTGAACTGCAGTGAATTATAGTCTGTTTCAGATTACCTCTCGGCCTTATTCTTTATTCTGACTACAGTGATGCTGGTTCCTCGAAAAGAGCAACTTTCAAAAGGGTAAAAAAAGGAGTAGTGGGGATGGCGAGGGGAGCTCAGCCTCCACCGTGAAAGCAATTCTGGGTAAGTGATGCCCCCATCTGGTTTCTCTGAGACTGTCAATGAAAAACCTCTGCATTTTTGTGTTGGTCTCAGGCTGGTGTGTGAAGTCAGTGCACTGTTTGTCTGAGTTTTACAGAAGCGCCTATTAACCACAACACATATTTGTCTTGTCATAGTCGGGAAAGCACATGTGTAAATAATCAAATCAATAAATGACAACTGTGCATGTTGACTCACTGTCACCAGTTATGCTTAAATTGGACAAAGCCATTGTTTATCTTATTAATAACATCTGTGTTTCTATTCATACTATGACAAGCCAAAATGTCAACTTCAAAAGTTGGTTTTACATATGCACACTACTGGAAAAATTCTGAAACACTGTAAAATGTGTCACAACAAGATAATCAGTCAAAAGCAACTTGTCTTCATCTTGAGTGAGTTAGTTATTAACTGACTGAGCTAGTAAATATGGATTCAGAGATGGCTGGAAGTTAGTATTAACTGTGTTATCAAGTGTGTTAAACTATAAATATGAGACGTGTTTCTAACCAGATTTACAAGAGAAACAAATACTAGAAATACAATCCAATATAAGATGGTTCATTATTATTTAATACATGATGGAGCTATCATATCTTGCATTAGATTGTATAGGTGTTTCTATCAAACTGGCCAAAGAATATGCAGTACTGTGCACTCAGATCTTAATCAATCATGAAATGTCATGAGGGACATGAGGTCCAAAATATTCTGTATCCAAACAACGCCAAACATAAAGCAAGAGTTAAAAAGAGCCATCTTCTGTAACTAGAAGAATGAGGTTGGGATGATCCCCCACAGAGCCCTGATCCACATCCAGTCAGTCTGGGATTACAGGACCAGACAGAAGACACTAAGGCAGCCTAAAACCACAGAAGAACAATAAGCTCACGGGATCCATTTTTAAATCCAGGCCAGGCTTTTCTATACAATCACAGGACATCAGCTGACCAGCCGAGGCCAGGCCAGCCACGATAATCAATATGCTACTCATTAGACTACTGGGGCTGCGCATTATACCTCCGGGCTGCTCAACAGTCTGTCTCCAAACAATGCCGGCTATTTTCCACCGAGTCTCTTCACTTCCTGGTACGGCGTGGGCCCTTTCGCCGAGGGCTGAGCATTGCTCACATACAGCAGTCCCACTCTGTCTTCGTCTGGTTTTTCACACTGAAAACACTCTTTTGCTTTTTATAAAGTCTACCCAGCAGGAATAAAGGACATGTCTGAGTTCCTGTTCTTGTCTAAACTCAGGTGTATTTGTCAGCATCCTTCAGGTGCCATCTTCTACCCACATCTTTCTGATTCAGTTAACTTCTCAAGCAGTAATTTCACTGGGAGCTTTCTGTCTTATGATGAAGGACACGAAGGGAAAAAAGGACACTGTTTACATCTGAGACTAAACCCAAGAAAAGCAGCTTTCTGCCCTGCATTGATGACATATTTTCTGTTATGACATATCAGGACACCATGCGTTTACACTGCAAAAGATACATGGTCAATTGTGTACCAGACCACCTCCGCATGTGGTTTAAGTGACCAGATCTCAATGTGTCTTGGTCGTTGTTTACACTTGTATTAGTTAGTGCTGTCCACTTATGATACGATCACCTGGGACACATCTTAAAACCAAATGTTAACAGTTTGTGTAGATGAATGGTAAATGGTAATTTACATTTATATAGCACTTTCATGACCATAGGTCCCAAAGCGCTTTACAAGGCAACTCATTCACACACGCACTCACACACCAATGGCTACCGAGTTGCCATGCAAGGCACTACAACCACTGGGTGCAACTTAGGGTTCAGTATCATGCCCAAGGACAATTTGACAGGTGTACAGGAGGAGCTGGGGATCGAACCCACAACCCTATGATTCATAGGCGACCCACTCTACCACCTGAGCCACATCCGCAGATTAATTCAAAACTAACCGGCCCATTTAGAGCAGAATCTCTTCTGACTTGCAACTTGTACTTTTACTATAAATTACTTCAGGTCTTACAGTAGGAAGTAAGCATGTTGTCCAAAGACAAGGTGTGTTTGAGGTGTGTAGATATTTGGGTGAGTGGTGACACCACTAACAAGAACACTAAAACCCATCCCCTACACTATCACCATCTGTACAAGGAATAACAGTGATAAATTAACTCAGGCAACAACTTCCAGAAGACCTTTGAGTTTATTTTAGTCATAAATAACCTCTCATTATCACTCTGACATGTTACTGAGCTGCCAACAATACTCAATTAGTGAGGGCTTGGGCTGTTTCTGTGGCATTATATCCAGATGTTATGTTCATATTATGTTACCATGCTTGACAATCTTCTAATATCCAAATTAAAGATTTTAGGTGATATCTACATTTAGCTAAACTAACTTCTGAGTTTCAAAGAGACTGATGGGAGTTGGTCACATTTAGTTTTACTGTGGTAATGTTTAACTATATCACCAGTCTTCGTCAGAGCAGAGTGTTTTTTTCTCACGTAGCCGAGGACTGTATTATACTCGGAGCGTCTTATTCAAAATGCAGCTGCTCGTGTTGAGGCAGGCTAATTTGCATACCGCACGCTCATACTGATGATGTAGTTTTCAGCCTGACTTTTGACCTGAGCATCAAGTGAAACAAAAAGCAACACTCCATCTCTGTCTTCCCCCTTTTCCGCTTTTACTGTGCTGTAAAACACAGACGAGGACTCCAAAACAATCTGTAAATCAAAGCCATTGTTCACGCCGCCAGGAACTCATCGGTGCACTTTGTTCCACTTACTAACCTGTCACTCATATCCAGCTCCATTGTTCTACGCACAGTCAGTGCAATGAGGCCACAAACCACCGCCTGCTGTTTCTGCTGCCTCAGTGCTTTTAATGGTCCCGCTTTCATGCCTGTCTGCATGTATACCTCATGTATGCGGATATCCCTCTATAACTTCCCTGCATTTTGAATTGCAGGATGTAAAAAATAAGAAGGCAAGGAGGGATTTAAGACAATGAGCGATGGTGAGGAGAATAATGAGGCAAAGAAGAAGACAATAGAGAGAGGAGAAAGAGGCAGAAAGACCGGGTGATTAAAAAAAAAATAAAAAAATTCTTGTCTGCATCCGCCTTGCTGAGTCCTGCTTGTGCCCGAGGGCCAAGGACCTGCTCCTCCCCTGAATTCCACAGCTGCCAGGGCACCAAGCAGCACTAAGAGGGCGCAGGGCAGGGGGACGAGGGGTGTCCATTAGTGTGGGTTCACACATATTGTTTATTTGCACCTGCACACCACGTCTTACAATGAGAATGTATAAAAAGTAGAGAGCAGCACTGATGAAGCTGAGAGCTAAAAATATTTAAGAAAACCACTGATGGCCACCAGAGGCTGACTCCCCAAAAAACACCCTGCCTCCAATTGACTTCGATTTTTTCTTTTTCAAACATTAAATATTCAGTCAATAAATTTTTTTCCACAAGTCATTCTGATGTCATTAGCTAAACACAGTTTTTCTTATCAGTCATCTGGTAGTCCATCTTTTAAAAAAAAATCATACTTAAGTTAATATTGGGCTTAAAAAAGAGAAATATTTAGGGGCGTGGTTAGCTTGATTGACAGCTGTGATCTCCAATGAGATCAGAGCTAAAGTTAAGTCTCATACACAGTGGGCAGTGACCTCGGGTTCAAGGGTTAGACCTCCTCACTCCTCCTTTCATATCCAAATATGGTCACTTCTGGCTCCAAACAACCCACATGGTGATGTTCAAATACCAACAGTTACCGTGACGCTTGCTTCTTCCATTTTTATGCACAGTCGATGGTTAGAAGTAAGAAAAATACAGAAAAAAATCATGAAGAAACAGCTGAAATAGTTAACTTGGCTAAATGTAAATGCTAAATTGCTGGCATGTCTGCTCCTCCAAATGTTCCAGAGTGAACGCATACTTGAGCAAACCAACCACAATATTGACAGTTCCGTTAGATAAAAATAAGGTCGGGAGAGACTCAGCTGTACACAGTCACGCCAACAGTCCGACGCAGATACAGATACAAACATGAGTGCCCTCAGTATGAACAAGTACAGGAGGAAGGAGGAGGCTGGCAGGCAGTCTAATTTTAAGGCCTTAATTATGTAACATACAATGTGGTGTCACTCAGTGGCTCACGCTGCATATCCCCACTGAGGAACTGGTGCTCCAGAAGTTTTCCACAAGCACTAATTATGGTTCATATGGGTCCAGAGATTACTACCTACACCAGCTTTCAAATGAAAAACCTCTTCTGAGCCTCTGACAGCTCACAGACCAGGAAGTGGCATCTTTGACATTTTGGAGCCTAAAGGAAAAAACGATTTTTAAAATGTGTACAGTTCAGTCAGTACGAGCCTGTTATTTATTTGTTGGGTTTTCTTATTCAAGAATATAATTTAAAACAAAACCTAAAACATGCAATGACGTTCGAGAACAAATACACCAGAGATTAAATCCATCCTAAACTCTAAATTAAAGAGTCAGCTGCTATTATGAGGCTAAACATGTCATTAAAAGCAAGTGCTGTGTGCTGCCCTGGTTTATGCTTTTTATAACCCGGCACAGGACACGACGCTGTGACAGAGGATTTTAAACAGCAAGCAGTTCTCAGGATGAGCGTTTGCACAACTATAGTTTCAAAATCAAGATAGATAGATAGATAGATAGATAGATAGATAGATATAAGGATTAGTTGATACACATGTATCTTACTGTTTATTTATTAATTTGTTCAATCAAAGCATGAGTACACACTAAAAGTGGCTGTTTGTTTTAACCCCGAACTGGATAAATATTGGACTAACTACATGCTGAGGTAATTTACCACAGCAAGATGGGCTGTTTTCACCCAATATTTTCTTGTTTTCACTCAACATTGGATTATTTTTACCCAATATTTTGTTGTTTTCACACTCAACTTTAGTTGGTTATATTAACCCAGTTAGTCCAATATTTACCCTGTTCTTTGTTAAAACAACCCAGAATTTTTTTAGGGTGTAGACTGATAGAGAAAATAAGCAGCTCACTAACAAGTAATGAAAATGATCCTCTAAAGCCAGACCTTTCTCTGCCACATGAATAATGTAAAAAACCCTTTATATTCAACATGAGCTTATTAATATGAACATCAAAGGATTCAGTGAGTGCACTGTAGGCCGGAAAAGGGCTTGGTGATGACAGCAATCTAAAAAAAATCTAAAGACCAGATATGAGGGCGGACAGTTGGGTTTTCTATAGAGGAGGTGAAAGCGAGCCACACGGCAGATTTAGGCAGCTTTAGAGCACAACAGATCAGATGAGATTATCTCTTGTTGATCCCCTGTAAAGTAGACAGCAGATTCATTGATTCTTGCACCTCCTGCTACAGCTCGGGATCCTCGGTCAAAAATCAACCATGAGGAGAAAAAAATAAAGGAAACATGCGCAAACACACCCAGTACATACACCGTTAGAGCTTTACAGAGGAAAAACTGACTATGAACATGTCACGCTGCAGGCTACTCATGTTTGAAGACTGATTACTAATAAATCAAACTCAGGCTTGTCTCATCTTGTCTGAATATTTTCACCCTCCATGGTCTAAACCAGATAATTGAGATCTCTACTGAGGCAGATACACAACTCTCTCACCCAGCTACTCCCCTCAGACCCACTTCATTTAAGTTTGGCGTGTTATCACAGCTAACGTGAGGAAACCGTGTGTTTTACCTTGACACACTTCCAGTGAGTGTGATCTCAGGAGCCTGACAGTGACCTAGTGACCAGGCTTGGTGCGAGACACATGAAGCCACGCATGCGTCCCTCCCCACCTCTAATCCATGCTGCCACTGTCCCGGGGTGTGGGGTAGAGGAAGGGGGGGGTCAGGAGAGAGAGAGGGGGGAGGGCAAAAACGACCATCTAGACAGAGAGTTGCCAAATACCTGCTGTGCACATTTAGGCTGTGTTGACTGTACTGTCCGATTTAGCAGCCGCTGTGGATGGGAGAAGCATGTTGCAGCAGTTTGGCTGCCTTGATTCATCTGACCTACTTTCTCCCCCCACCAACACCCCTTCCCACCCCTTCCCTTCCCTCCCTGTGCCTGGTCTGGGAAGAGGGGAGGGGAGACCACCAGGCAGGAAGCAACTGGCTCCACAGCATAACAGCACCCTACATACTATATATGCTCAGTGGGAGAGCAGTCCATGCAAAGTCAGATGTAGCTCTACATTCATTATTCATCAGCAGGCCCAACATCAAAACTAAAGATAAACAGTCTAAAGAAAACCATTCAGTCCCCGATGTTTTAAAATAATGCAGACCACCACCATCATCATCATCATCACCATCATCATCATCTTCATCCTCCTTGGTTCTTCAGAGGACACTGACAGCCTGTCATACATGATCCAGCAGCACAGAGCTCCAGCTCGCCTCCCTCTTGTGTGTGGTTTATCCAGCAGATAGGCTAAACAGCACAGTTATCTGAATTCAAAAGGCCACTGACCCACATTTCAACAGCTCTATTGTTGTACAGTGAACTCATTTGTATCTGCTGATCACAGACAGACATCTGGGGAAAGTAACAATAATCTGGATTCACACGCAGACAAAGTGGAATCAAAGTATGAAAACTAGAAGAATAAATCAAAAATGTGTGCGTGTGTGAGTGTGTGTGCTCTCACTTCACACACAGTCTCACAATGCAGTTTAGTTTAGCAGCTGACAACAACAAACAGCCTGACATGACCATTAATCCTCCCACCACATAAAGCGGCTCTGAGCCAGGATCCTCCATCCCACGCTCCCACAGTGGAATAATGTTATTATATTAATATGACCTCCTGCGCTCCATACCTGGCCTCTCTCAAAGTTTTCCTTCTCCAGCTCCAGGCTGTTGGCCCCTCCGGTCCGTCGGATCACTTTAGGGATAGCGTTGGGGACTTGCTGCATGGAGCTTTTCACTCGGTCCATTGTGGTGTGTGACAGAAAAACAACGGCAGCGAACAGAAAAACAAAGGAGCAGTGAGCCGAGGAGCAGCGGGCTGTGGATCACTACGATCAGAGCCGCACCAACTATGGCGGGCAGCCGTCCATGCTGTGCTGGACTCGTCGCCCCGTTCACTGGATCATTTGGCCTTTCTGTCCAACACCCAGTCAGTGACAGGAGACAGTCTGCACGGCAGCACAGTGAAGATACCCGGGCTCACAGCAGAGGACGCTTCCGCTTTCACTTTTCAAACTAAAACCCCTACGACACAAGAAGGCTTCAGTGGCGATATGTAAATGAAATATGTAGTGGGTGAAGTTATAGCTATTATTACTACTACTACTCTTCTTATTTTACATAATCAATATTTAATTGGTATTTAACTGGATTTTGTAGGCTATTTCTGTTTTTCCGTCTCGTTCTTCTTCTTCTTCTTCTTCTTCTTCTTCTCTTCATTCTTCTTCTTCTTCTTCTTCTTCTTCTTCTTCTTCTCTTCATTCTTCTACTTCCTACTTCTTCTCTTCATCCTTCTCTTCATTCTTCTTCATTCTTCTTCTCCTCATTCTTCCTCTTCTTCTTCTTCTAATAATAATAATAATAATAATAATAATAGTAATAATAATAATAATAATAATAATAATAATGTGTTACAGGTGGTATTTCTGCTTCTGTGTTAAATTCTTCACGTGAAATAGGTTTGGAAAGGTTAGATACATCATAAACATCTTTGGAGGGGGGGACTCGCCAAACAACTATAAATGATATATATAACTGTAGGAAATTCCCTGAAGTCATATAAATTATCTCTAAACTCAGCTCTGCATGGTAGCTGCACAGAGCATTTTGTGAAAAACCTCATAGGAAGCACTACGCTGCTGTTGTAGGTGTCTGACACCTTTCAGCTGAATGCTGATAAGAGGCGCTGTTATTTGGATATTTTCTCTGGCAACTGTCACTGACTCCTCCCAGTGTTGTCAGCCACTGGCTGAATCTGCAGCAGGATCCGCCCACAGCATCAGTAATATGTTGAGATTTTCTCTCTAACTACACCAACAATCTAATTATACTCTTGTGGGGCAAACATGGTACACACATCACTACAACAATATTCTGGGTTGGGTAAGTTTTTGAACAATAATGTTCAGTCTCTTTTGACTGAGAGGCTTGAAAAACTAGTTAGGATACAGTAGATGTAGAGATAGAGATTTTTGCTCTATACTTTTTTTCAGATTGTAGTAATATGATCTGAAGAAAAAAGTAATGTAGAGAATAATGATAATAAATTCAACAATCCAACAACATAACATCAACAAGGACATATACAAACACATAAAGGCTCCAAGCCACACCTGTTACATTACTGACGGAGTGACTGTGTCATCTGTACAGTGTACACAGAATAAATGAGAAAAAAAAAAAGAACAATCCAAGAAACCTTGAATGTGTGTCTACTTGAAAAGATTAGATAAGATAAGATAATCTTTATTTGTCCCACAATGGGAAAATTTACAGTACCACAGCAGCAAAGTGGATATATCGTCTAGAGTTTTTTTTAAATAGAGGTCAAAATAGTAATTATAGGTAACTAATTATAAGTAAGTAAGTGACGTTAAATTAAAATAAAATAAAATGAAAACAAAAATAAGTGGGCACATCAAATACAATCAAAACCAAAAACTTGTAGATTTAAGGCAGACAAACAAAGAATTGGATTTCATCTGAGTGTTTGATCACAGCACAACATCATGTTCCTAAATAACATAAAATAAATGTGTCAGACAAAACTACCAGCACTACGTTTGTCATTTTTTTGCATCATTCCACAATATTTTCAGAAGTTTTTTTTTTTTTCAGGGTTACACACAATCCACTTGGATTGGTTTTGGTACAGTGGTTAACGAGAGCTGACCCTGCTCCTATATTTAGGATATAAACTTGCAACAGATAAGTTCCTATCTGTGATAACCGCTATAAAATCAATATATCGAAATGGCACCAGATTGCCAACCTTTGCTCTCAGGAGGAGAGTGTCTGCCCTGCCTGGCTCAACACTACCCTCTGTTGGTCAAATATGGGAACCAGAATGTGCATTTAGACAAGTCTGAATCTAAATACATTCAACATTTATTTTATCAATTACAAAAACATAAAAATGTGAAGTTTAAAATCCAGAAGACTGGCTGAGTTATTTATTCCTTATTCCAACTCACAAAGATTAAATTAAACAGATAAGTATATAGTAGAAGAAGCACCGAAGACCACAAAAAAGGAGGACAAATTGATAAGTGCACTACTTTTTTGAATTGGTCCTTTGATATGTTATCATATATCACATTATCGCATTATCATTCACACTAGAAATGCAGGGTTTTTTTTTAACCCAGGACTGGGTAAAAATTGGACTAAATATTTTTTTATGCACAATTTGATTGTTTTTACCCAAAAATGTTGTTTTTATCGACATTTCTAAATGTGTACTGCTCCATCATGGTACAGAAAGCATTTTACTGTTGTAGCTGCTCAAAATGAAGCTACGTTCAATTACATTATGCACCGTTAGTTTACTCAAGCAAATCCAAGCTACAAGGCTACACCCCCTCCACATAGTCACAAGAGAGATATTTTATGTCAGTCAGATGATTAATGAGTAGGGAATAAGATAACACGATGTTCTTCAAATGAAATCTTTAATCATTTGTTCCGCGAAATTAGGGAGTATTAGCTGTTTGTTAATCATCTAAAAAGAAGTTCAGAGGGGAAATCACATTTGTTGACACTGCTAATGTGACATAAGACCCAAACAACTACTGCTTTTTTTTAAGGAGACACAAGTCAAAAATATTGGGAACTGCTGGATGTATTATTAGCAAAGCATTATCATATTATGTATAAAAATAATAATAAAAATAATCAGAAGCATAATAATAATAATAATAATAATCAGAAGCAGAATTGTCTTTATTGTCATTGTAGTTACATACAATAAAATTTAAATGCCACTTTGTGGTATCATGACATAAGACACAAGACATGATGACTAACATAAAATGCAAATGCAAAAAGGAGTAGCCAGATGAAAACGTAACAAATACAACTGTATTAAAAAAGAACTGCATTGCACATAAATTTCAAGAGTATGTAAAAACTGCATTCAAAGGCTTTATTGTACATCAGTTTGAAATGCGGTACACAGCAGCATGGGTGGATGACAGCTGACAGTTTAGTGTAATGTTGTGCTCAGTTGTGACATGCATTATGGAAAGAAAGCAAACTAGAAGTGACGAAACTAGACTTGGTTCATAAAAATCCAACAATATATTTTATATGGGGTAAAAATACAACATAGAATAAAAGGAAATAGTACTTTAAAATGTATTTAGGTACATGCTTGATTGAATAGTACTTAGTAGTACATGTTTTTTATATGCATGCATCTAAACTCACTTGGTCAGATACTGTACCACAGAGCATTGAAGCACATTATATGCTTGCTTTTAACCATCCCTAAAGCACATACTAAATTGGAAGAAATGCCAGTTGTACATTCTGCCTCATCATCTTTCGTTAGAGTTCATCTTAAGCAGCCGGTCTCACTAAACACAAAGAAATTTTAAAAGCACGTGCACACACAAATGTTATGATTTCTTATTACTGCCCCATTCTGACCCACATCAGATAATATACAGATATTTCATGATCTTTAGTATTATTCAAATGTACTAGCTTACCTATCAATTTACAAATCATAAATCTCAAGAGTCTTTATTCTCCAGATCAAACAAGGGTATAAAAAACCCATTCAGCCTGAAAAATAAATATAATAACGTAAAAATGAAACATTAAATGTGCCCACCCTGACATTACAGTACATACAGTACACAGTCTGAACAAACTGAGGAGGGTGAAGCCAAAAAAGGAGAGAGAAAAAAACGGTACATTGAAACCTCGCGAGATTACCGTTGTAACGGAGGACTGGGGCTTGGTCTTGAAGTTTTCAGATGCATCTGTAGATGAATCATAACAGCATCAAGATGTCGGGACGATCAGGCCGCGCTGAGACCCGAAGTCGGGCTAAAGATGACATTAAAAAGGTCCTGGCGGCCATCGAGAAAGTGCGGAAATGGTATGTAAGCTGTGTGAGGGACAATATGGAGGGAAATGTGTTAGTAGACCGCAGCCTGATATCTGCTGCGTCGCTCAACAAACTTCAGTCGGAAAAGTTAGATGATTGACGGAGCTGCTGACCAATCAGCGCCGCCGTTTGACAGGCGGGGCGGGGCTAGTTGAGTTTTTCCGCCGAGAGCTGTCAATATGGCTCCAGCTTCACATGCGGCTCGCTGTCCTGTTAGTCACACAACAATGAAATTGATTAACACTTTCGGACATGCTCCCGTGATTTTTACACGCTCCTGCATTGAAAGCGAAGCCTGTAAGTGGGCATAATGAGATATTTGATTAGCTGTCATCTCTGCTGTGGACACAGAGGACATGAGCATATACATATATATAAATATATTACATGTCACGTTACAGATCCATGTTAATAAAGCAGGTGGTGGTGTTAGACGAATACTGAGTTCATCTCTGAAATTAAATAAATATATTTTATCCCCAGGGAGAAGAAATGGGTGACAGTTGGAGACACATCCCTACGTATATTCAAGTGGGTGCCAGTAACAGAAACAAAGCAGGTGTGGGCCTCTGTCATGTTCATTTTTCTTTACTTTTCTGGATTCACCTCATGAATTTGACAATCCAATTTCTGTCCTCAGATATATCGGACCAAATCCAGCGGTGGAGATGTTAGAGGGTTGAAAGATGTAGTCCTGGAAAATACTAACTCTTTACTGGATTTTACTGGTAAGCTTTGAGGTGCTTTAAATAGATAAATAAAGGATCGTGTGCATGCATATTGATGCTTGTATGTCAAACTATCATGTGACTAAACAAACCAGGATTTAAAAAAAAAACAAAAAAACATGGTACAAGAGCTGTCATCTGATGTCCTGTATGACTCCTGTGCCTCAGATGAAAACAGCAACCAGAGCTTTCTATCAGATGTCTACCAGCCCAAAATGGACAACAGCAGCAGCACTTCCAGCTCACAGCAGGTCAGCCCTCCACATACCTCCAGCCTCCGAACTGAAGACTCTCAGCCACCCATGCTCGGCCAGGAGAGTGTGGACGGTACGTCAGTGGTTCTCGTAACCACAATAGATAGTGCAATCACAGATTTATGCAATTACACTGCGGGTGTCTACTTTTCATTTTCTGTATTTGACTATAAGTTCACATATCTATATGACATCGCATAGTTGTGTCTTTTCACTGCCTCATTGACAGTGTAACTTCATGCCTCCTTGTTAATTTAGAGCCAGTTCATTCAGGACAGGAGGGGGCAGACGAGCCACCTACTCTCATCAAGGAGGACCTTCTTTCATCAGGAACTGCCAGACGAAGCACCACAGATACACAGGTTTAGTTAAACATAAACAATATGAAGTAATTCATACATACAGAGCCTGTTGCCTGATGTCAATTTAGTTTTGACCATGTAGATTTTTAATGATGCAATTAATATAATCCTTTTTGTTCAGCAGGAGGAACTGGATGAATCAGGAGCACCTCCTTTAAAGAAGATTTGCACAGGAGAAAATTCTGTTCTGAGATAGCTTATTTATAATCATTTTGTCAAGACACAATACCTGTCCTCGATTGTTGTAATAAGATTAGCTAAGCTTTTGAAATTATTTGGGTTCTCTTTACATATTTACACATGTATTATTCATTACATTTCAGCTAATGACATAAAAATGTATTAACTGCAATTTTTTTCACTTTTAACGGTCTTTGATGAAGTCTTGATGTTTTAAATGAATTTTTTGATTGAGACGTTTTCCCAAACTTTGTATGTAGCAGGCCTGTGTGCATTTCATTTCACATCCTGTGAATTTCTAGGTTTTTGGCAGTTGTTTCTGAGTTAGTCTGTATGCAGCTGAACTTTTGCCTGTTTCCATTTTTCAACCTATTGCTTTAGTTTTAAGGTTTACTGCCCATTTTGAAGAGGTGTTATGTGTGTAGCTTTATGCAAATTGATGTTTAGATGTGCCACTATGTATTAAATGCCCATTTCTGGAACAAATTTTCTTTTGGCTTAACATGCAAGAAAAACAATGCTTTTTTAAAAATATATATATTATAATTTGCCCATGTTTATTACTGAAAACGTTTTGTAAACCATAATAAATGCTACTCTCCCTTTCAGATCATTAATGCTGTGGGATTGGTATTTAATCATCGTAATATTTTGTAATCACTGTACTACATTACAAAGGCGCGCTCATATAGGGTAATCTATTGTTTAATGATGCGTGTTCAAAATGGAGACCAGACAATGGGATTAGAAATTAATTCGATTATTAGAAAACGGATGAATTCCACATTAATTTTCAACAAATACATAATCAAACTATTAAAATGTGTTTTGGTATGAATGAGTTAAGTATGACATATCATTTTTATTGTCATCAGCTGACCTCTAGCCTCTGTTTTACAGTCTTTGTGGGCGTGGCGTGCTTGAAAAGGCTTCCTCAGACTGACAACTGACGGGCCATTTCGACCAATGGGAGACCAATAGAAGAATTCGACGAGGGCGCTTCAGCGTGGCAGCCAATAAGCGTCGAGAGGGGGTGGGATTTGCGTGCGACGCTGCTTGCTGCCGGGGAAACGGAGTTCTGAGGGTGTACGGAATTGTGCCGGTGGACTAGAAACTCCCGCCATTTCGACTAGGAATTAACCTCTTGATAGATTCAGCTTACTTTCTCGTAACAGTCGTTAAAGGTGGAATCCCACAACAAGAACCTCCGACAGTACGGACATGCAGCGGACACAGTTCAAACGGGCCTAATTTGCAAACACTTTTTCGGGATTGTTACAGCGCGCCAGATCTCCCGCTGGACTGAGCTTTGGCTGTTGCCGCGAGTTTGATCTCGGTGTAGTTTTCATCTTTTCGCGATCATCTGAAGGAGCTGAAAGTTTACTAACTATCCCGGGAGACAAGTCCGGCACCGTGTTCTACATTTAAAGACACTGCGTGGACCCGGCATGACCGTGCTACCACAGGAGCAGAGAATTGTGCGATGAGGCCGGTGACTAGAAGCGCACTGTTATTGTTTTGCAGCGAGATAGCAATCCAACCTGCTAGCGAGTGAAGCTAGCTGCTACACGTTGAGTGCCGGGCCTGCCGGCGGTAACGTGAGACGTGCTATCGTTCGGTGTTGATATTTCGGGCACTCGGATACATGCTAAGGACATATTGTTGTGTATTGTTCAACTAGTTTGTTGCTAGAGTATCTCGTTTCGCCGCCGGCCCTCGTGCCGTCTCTGGATTTGAAATGGCACCGCTTTTGGGCCGGAAACCTTACCCACTGGCTAAGCCGCTAGCCGAGCCACCAGGCCCGGGAGAGGAGGTCTACATCATCGAGCACACCAAGGAGGCCTTCAGGAACAAAGAGTATCCTTTAACATGATGCTGAGGCTCAGTCTTGACTTATCGAGCCAACCGGTATACTGGTTATCTGGCTTTGTCTACCTGGCTAGCTAAATTGATGCCCCTGTAGTCACAGTACAGCACAGGATAGATAATCTGGCCCGGGTACTAAATTTGACGTTACCTGACATTTAAGTGTTTCCCCGCATGTACACAGTTTACAGTGGATGGCAAGCTTGCTAGTTAACATCCTCAGCATTTTGCTATTCAACTCGTTATAGCTTCAAGTTGGCTATTTAACAAAGCCAGCAAAAAGGAGGAGGCTTTAAATGGCACAAAACACAGTTATAAATGTAGATAGGTGCTTAAAGGCGTCTTTCACTTTCATCTTTTACAGTCCTCGCTACTAATGCTAACACGGTTAGCTAGCACGCCACCCCATTATGTCACAATAGCCCGCTCCGACAGACCGAGGCTGGCTACAGCTAGCTAGCTTTAGCTACCGGCACCTTTTTGTACTGTGGAGTTTACCAACAGTTCACTGGCAACTATTCACTGACTTAAGACATCGCATTGTGTTAGCTAGGATGCTTTCGCAGCAATAGTTGGATAACTTTAGCCACTTGTTTACAAGTTATATAAACGCTTCAAACGTCAGAGTTCCGTAACTGTCAGTGAGGTTATGGAGCTCAGCGATGTCAGCTCAACGTGACACACGTACCTTCTCATAAAAGTGGGTTTAAAGTGCTGTTAGGGAATCCTACGTTATGATAAGTTGTAGTAGATATGGATTCATGCGGTGACATAGCTGTTACATTCATTTAAGTTGCTGAGTCTGTCTTTAACATTGGACTCTGTCTTCACTGCCTAAAGAAAGCTGTTTGAAGCACAGGCCTCCTATCTAGCCTTTTACACTGTCTCATCTATGGTAGCATTAAGAATATACTGTATTACTGTATACTGATGTGCAATCATCACAAATAACTCTGTCCCATTAACTACTCATACAAGTATGTTTACTTTTTTAGACTGGACCTCTGTTGAGTTTAGGTGGTGAGGACTATTTCTGGCTACCCTTGCAATTGTCCTCACCTATCCACCTAACTTTTTTCCTGTTTTGTGTATATGCTGGGGAACCTTTGAGCTCTTGTTATTGGCATCAGTGACACTTTATCAACAATGGATGATGCACATCTTGCTGGATTTGCATGGTAAACAAAAGGCCAAACAGGGGAGCTTTTTAAATGTGGATATTGTTATTTCCTTGACCACAATATGTACAGAGAGTATGAGGCTCGTTTGCAGAGGTACAGTGAACGCATCTGGACATGCAAGAGCACTGGAAGCAGCCAGCTCACACACAAAGAAGCATGGGAGGAAGAACAAGAAGTCACAGAACTGTTAGTATTGCATCCAAAGTTTTGTATATTCAAGTAAATGATTCCAGCCAGTATGTGAAATAAGAACGATAAAACTACTCTGCTCTTTACAGTCTACAAATTTGAATTGGCTGTTGCATGACTGAAGAATACACAGGTTCACTTCTGGATGTAGATTTTACATTTGTTTGTCCAGTAGAAGTCAGGTTTCACAAAGTCTCTGACTACACAAACCATGGGTAATATAGGTACAGTTTGTTCAAATGTACAGATTAGCCACTCTTATGGAAGCTCTGTAGTGTCACAACGAACCATACTCTCCCAGTGAAGGTCACAAGGCTTACTGCTTTGCTATGATTGGTTAAATCTAGTGCTCCTCCTCTTATTCTATTTCGAGGGTGTGTGTGATTGAGTCATCCTTGAATCTACAATGGCCTGATGAGAGTTCTCTTATCCTGATCTGCAAAGCAAAAGAACCTTGTGAAAAATGTAGAACAGCTGCATCTCTTTCAGTCCACTTATTAGCATCCAGGTGTACATGGACAGTACATGAGGAAAGTGAGCCAAATATTAAATGTTGCTCAAGGAGATGTCTCAGTGAAAACTGGGAAGAGCAGTGCTCAGCTGCCCAGAGCTCAAGTCACTCAGGATCACGAGCTGTATTTAAGCTCTGGCTAATTATATCTGCCAAGAGATTTTACTCCCCCCTACTGGCCAATCCCAGCCCATTCTCTGTGATGAACGCATCAGAGAAAGTCAAACACAGTAAATAAAATTATGTCATAAATAATATATCACAGACCTTGGTTTTGTGTTGTTGTTGTTTTTAATCTAACCATTGATCATCTTCTGTCTAGGCTTCAGGAGGAGTATCCCACATGGTTTGAGAAGCCAGTCCTGGAGATGGTTCACCACAACACAGTGTCTTTAGATAAACTGGTTGAAATGGCCTGGGTTGAAATCCTCACCAAGTATGCTGTGGATGAAGAGTGTGACTTCCTGGTCAGTTTAACTTCTTCCCAAAGCTATGAACTTGTCATTTTTGTGTTGTGCATCTCATGATGACTCAAGATGATGATCAAGAAGATGACAACATTTTTAAATTCTGTCTAAAAAATGTTAAATATAAATGTTGCTGTTCTGTAAGGAGGTAGTTAATTGGTATATTCTGACTCATAAGACTTTTTCATTTCAGGTTGGGAAGGACAAAAGTTTGCGAGTTAAGGTGGTAAAGATCCATCCCTTAGAAAACACGGAGGGTGAACCAGGGGAGAAGAAACTTGAAGGCGCCTGTGATTCTCCATCCAGTGACAAGGAGAACGCTAGCCAGGAAAACCAGAGGAAGGAGCCACCTCCCCGAGAGGAGGAGAACAGGAGGGAGAGTCTGAGTGAGTACCATTCAGTTGTACTAGTGTTACAGTGTGAATAAAACCAATAACAGACCAAGTATAGGTCGTTTTTACGTAAGACTCAATTTATTTTAAAAGTATCTTGTGTTTTAATGTGAACTTTTTCTTGCCCTCAGGTGATAGAGCTCGACGTTCTCCCAGAAAACTTCCAACAGCCATGAAGGAAGAGAAGAAGAAATGGGTGATGCCCAAATTCCTTCCTCATAAGTACGACGTGAAGCTCATCAATGAGGATAAGGTTCGTTTGTCACCAACACTCAGAACAAATGGTGTTTTTAGTCTCAAAATTCCTTATATGCTTCTTTC
>OOFC01002754.1:8649-32388 GCA_900323345.1 Pseudochromis fuscus | reverse complement strand
AGAGGACGGTGTTGGAGGAGTGAGGTCTGCAAGGAAAGCAACTCCGTATTGTTCCGCGTTTGTTTGTTCTATACACACACACACACACACACACACACACACACACACACACACACACACGGTTTCTTCCGAGGTGCGACAATCCGCTGAAAACGCCGTCAATTCTGGATTTCTTTATCCGCTTCCTGTCGTCCAGGATGAGGTTTAAACGGAACGGCTCCTATACGTTAAATAGGTAAGAGTGTGTTGTAATGTGTGCAACTTATTATCCACATAAAGATGAAGCGGGAGGGAGGGACTGAGGGGAGAGTGTTTGTCATATCCTCATCTCGTAAATCAGTCCACTTTCTCTGGTGTGATTTCCACGGAGGCTCACAGCAACTTTATGGTGTTTCTGCAATATCCTCCAGTATTGCTTAAGGAGGCGATTGTATTGCAGCATTAGGATACTTTATTGTCATCTGATATTAAAGTCTCTAAAAGCTCTCGTGCAGAATCACTGAAAACTTAATTTTAAATATGTGTTCAGTTTTAATGGGAGCCTTCATCAGACAGCACTTCATCATATATTGATTAAAATATTGTCATTTTCGTTTGTGAGTTTCCCTCTTTGTCAGCGTAGATCCCACATGTGATTCAGGCTGTGTGGCTGGATCGGGAGAAACCTGTCTGTCCTGCTTTAAGGGGTTGGGCTCACTCTTTTGTTTCCCCTTTTCCATTTCTCCTCCTTTCCCCGTCTTTTTTATCTTCTTCCTACTCCCTCCACTGAAATACTCCTTCTTGATCACTTTGCAAACTTTCTGTGTATTCCTGCATCAGTGTGCATGATGTGTGATGACCTCAAGTTATGTGTGTTTTTATACCTGGTCCCAAGTTGGGTCTTTCCCCAGTCTCTGTGTCTTTTTGTTGTCCACCCAGCAAACCACACAGCTTTCTTGAATCCAGTCCATGTAACTGTTACTCCGGATGTCTTGCTTTGTATTGTTAGTCTGGATTTTAATGATAAGGCCAAAAGGTTTTGAGGAAGTAGAAACAAAAACACTCGGCCCCACATGAACTCGGGTCATTTTGTTGGAAGTGGCAGTTGATTTAATGGCATTTCTTACACTTTTTTCCTCCTTTGCCTCGTTGTCGGGCACATGGCTTTCCGCTGTACTTGACACACACAAAAACCCACATCCTGATTCTCAGGTACTGAAACACAAAGGGAGCTCATGAGTGCCAAGCTTAACTGCTCACTTCATCACACAAATAAAAATGCGAGAATGATGCTATCGCCATACTCCCCCCTCCTCCTCCTCCTCCTCCTTCTTCCCTTTCTGCTTTCACTCAGGAAGAGCGTGGAGTAAGAGTTGCTATACCTCTCTGTGGTCATTGTGTGCGAGAGCTGGAGTCGTGTGAACTCTGTTGCCAGTGTGCAGGTGAGAGATGAGGTAATTAAACTGTGAGGGAGGAGGAGGAGGAGGAGGAGGAGGCCTGTTAGCTGGAGCTCCAGGTGACTGGCCTCCAGGGAGCAGGAGGAGGAGGAGGTAGAGGAGGTGGTGGTGTTGCTGCTGGAGGAGGAGGAGGGATGACGTCATTCAGTGTAGAAGAGCTTTGCTGCAGTTCTTCTTTGTCATCTCTGTGTCTCAGAAAACACACGAGCAGCGAGAAGCAGCGGTAGACTTCAGCGCTGTCCCGCGGTGCCGTGTGAAGTTTAGCGCGGCGGGGTTAGGTGAGAATACCTGCCAGCTCAGGTTAAATCCATCTCACAGTTCAAAGCTTCTTTGATAAATCAGCGACAGAATAAGAGCAAAACCGTCCCCCTGCGGTTGTTGCATAACTGCCATCTTCTGAAGGTGACTGTCGCCTCTGCCTCTGTTATCTCTCAGTCTGTTTCTTGGCAGGACTGCAGTGATTTGAACAGCAGAGTGGAGTTTGGCCTGTTTGACATTGAGCGTCAGTGTTTCAGCGGCGGCACGGGCTGCCCTCGTCATGCTTGGTTAATCCTGTGTTTGTGTCTGTCCAGTCCAGCAGTCTTTTTTTTTTTTTTTTTTTTTTTTGTTTGCAGCCTTCGATTACAGCAGCACGCATCGATCTGTGCACTGCAGCCCCCTCGGAGTGTTTGTGTTTTGATCTGCGAGGAGGAAGTGGAGGGAGAGCAGAAAGAAGTGATTGCTTTTTATTTAATGAAGCAGAGAGGGGAGAAAGAGATGTAACGAGGCCCATAATTCACTCTGCGTCCTTCACCTTATTTGCCCACACCGTACCTTGGAGTGCTCTGCAGTGATTGGCTCGCTTCCTGGAGGCTTGTCGTTGCGCTAGCCCCTCCCATTACCATACCTCTGCATCATTTGTCTGAATGAAGCGTCACGGTTACCGTGCACTTACGTGGAGCGGTGCACATCCCGTGCTCACGTGTTTAGCCCTCAGTGTTGACATAAGTGTTGAGAATTAGCCATCTGTTGGTCTAACTCTGGGTTGCACATTACTGAAGGTGTGAAAGGATGGAGACGCCGTCAACTTGCTGATTAACTTTTCAGAGAGGTTTGACTCAGATTGAGCAAACAGGGCTTGTTTGGTCTGTGTGAGCGATGGGTGGAGATAGGATGTTTAGCTCTTGTTTGGGATGTATACAGATGGTAGAGATCGCTGCCTCCCAGGGATTGTTTCCTCCCTCTCGGTCCGTCTCTGTGTCCCTTCTCTCTTCCCTGCAGTCCACCATATACTGCCCGGCAGTCAGCAGTTTGTTTATGGGACTCTGTTTGCCAAGCTAATCTTCCCGCCTTTCAAGTGGGAGCCAGCAAGTGAGGGAGAGAGAGAGAGAGAGAGAGAGAAAGGGGGAGGGAGGGAGAGAGAGAGCGAGAGCAAGAGTGTGAAAGTGAGGCAGGCAGTTGCAGTAGTTGGAAGGCAGAGAGCAAGAGAAACATGCTCAGAGAAGTGCGTCTGGTTTTTGTGAATGATTTTTTGTTTTAAAAGTGTCTCGCCGCCTGCGTGACCCGTGCTGAAGTCGAAGGCCGTTCCAGCCGCCGTATGATCAGTGCTCTGCTGCAGCTGGGAGCCGTCGTCCCGGTGCACCTGTAGCCGAGTTTGCAGCAGAGGTGAAAGGGGAGGAAAGGGTGCTTTGGGTCGGAGCATCGTCACCTGGGCTCTGCTTCATCACCTGCTGGATGGGGGTGCTGGTGTGCTGCGACTGCTTCTTCTATAGGTAGTCTTCACATCCTGACCTTTTCTTCCTCTTTCACTGTTGTGGTTTGTTGTTGTTGTTGTTGTTGTTGTTGACATTGTGCTTTGGATTTACAGCATTCTTCTACTTAGATTTTAGTTAACTTCTCCATCCGACACCACCTCCTCCTCCTCCTCCTGACCATTCACTCTCTCTGTTATTGTGCTGCGGTTTGGAGGAGACATTTGAGGACAGTGCTGCTGTAGCAGGCAGAGATTCTGCTGTAGTCAGACACATGGGGTATCTTGAATTGTGGGAGGGGAAGAGGCAGGGAAGGAGGGAGGGAGTTTGCGGACACAAGGACAGCGATGGCACACAGCCAGCCTCCTATAGCTGACTGAGGAGGAGGAGGAGGAGGAAGAAGACGAGGAGGAGGAGGAGTGCTAAACGTCGCTAGTTACAGGGTTTGTTTGGAGGGAAGGTTTAGGACTGAAGGAAACAGAATGCAGCCAAAAGGCAGCCAGTCGGTCAAGCTTGTCCAACTTTTCCCCTCGCCCTGGTGTCTGTCTCTGTGGTGCAGCAGCGCTGTTTGTCTGGACAAAGTGTTCCCTTATATAAAGACAGGGGTGTGTTTTTCCCTCCCCTCCCCTGTTTTTGCTGTTTGCAAAGATTTGAACTTAACAGACTTTGCTCTTTTTTTTTTTTTTTCAAACATTTACTTTCCATGTTGTTCCCGACAGATCGACCTGGCACAGCTATCATGTGTGGCAGAGCTCCTGTGTTAGTTTTAAAGTGTGACTGGATTACTGGCACCCATGTAGCTGTTTATTGTGCTTGAGAGGACTTTTTGAGAGAAATGATTTGGGTTCGGCTCTCTGGCAGTCACAGCAGAAAGGATCTGGTTCCCCCTCTCTTGTGGTTGTGGGGTTAGCCGGCCCGAGTGTGCCTTTAACTGCTGTATAAAGTCTAAATATAACTTTCTGGTTCTAAAGCAGCGTTTTGATGGCGAGGGCAAAATTGTAGCTTTAACACACACACACACACACACACACACACACACATAGCACAGCTGGATTAGATTAGGCCTCACTGTGATTCAGAACTTTGTTTACACTTCACTGCTTCTCTTACTATGAATAACAGCCTGCCGTTTATGTGTGTGTCATGTAAATCTGAGGCTCCACATGTGTTAAACGCTGTAGTAATACACACAGAAGCCTTGTGAAGACCGGGGCTTGTGCCAGAAGTACTTGTGCTCTTTTCTCCCCCAGTCACAATGAAGCCAGGGGCTGGGACCTGGACAACGCACTGACGTCTCATGGGCTCATTAAGCCAAAATGGGCCGTCAGGTCTATTTTAAGCTTCCCCCCCTCCCTTTTCCCACCTCCATCAGCCAATCAGACGGTCCAGCAGTGATGTTATACATTTTGATTGATGTGTGTTTTTAGAGGCACACCCATCCGAACGGGTCCTCGTTGACCTCGGCTCGGGCCGGCCCTCCGTCCCCTGGGCTCTGGTGTTTCGGCTTTCAACAGTAGCATTGTGTGGAATAGAAAGCTGCTGCCAGGACTCCGTCAAACACTGTCGACTCTGATGTTGATCATCCTGTTCAGAATGGAGCAGTTGAGTAGTCTGTCATCGTGTGACGTGAAGTCGAATAAAACCGAACTGCCTTTCATTTCTCGGCCTGAGCGTTATGTTATTGTACAGTCGGTACTGATTAGTTTAAGTACTGATTTAAGTACTGACGAGCCAAAATTACATTAATATAATCAAGTTTTCAGCTGTTTCACCATTTAATATTCAAAGATGAGTAGAACCATTGTCTGATCACATGCCTGTCACACCATTTAAGATTATTTAGCATCTATTTAAAGGAGTAGTTTGGTATTTTTACCTCTGTCTGTCTGTTAGCAATATTATGGGAAAAACTACTTTTTAGAGTAGAGTACTACCCAAGATCACAGGAGGAGATGCTGTCCAAAAAAATCCAGAAAAATCCCTCTCTGTTAAAATAGATAAATGTGTTGCTGTTTCACCACAAGAGGGTAACAGTGTTCAGTCTATAACATCAGTACAGCTGGATTATGCCTTGGTGGAGGTTTCTGCTCTGATTGCTTTCTAGTTGGAAAAAAGATTTGAAATTTTTGAAGTACAGGTGCATTTATAGCTTTTGACCCTGAACAGACTGTCAGTGGAAATAAGTATAATAGGGTTTAACATGTGTTCAGGGTTGTTTTAATCTCATGTTGTCCATATGCTGGCTGTCTGTTGACTGATTAGCTAGTCTAGTTGGGTTCAAGTGTCAGTGCTTCAATATACAGACTGAAAAAAGTATTCCGACAGTAACTGTTTTGTAGTTCCTGTAAGTATTTTTAGGATGTGTTGTAGTTAGTTTTTGCATTAATTGAACTGTAATGGAGCTTTTTTAGCTTGGACTATTAGCCTCATGACATCACAGGCGCTCCTCACTGTAGTCAAACATATGTACACTGTCACATGTAAACACATTTGCTACACGCACAAACCCACAGGACTGATTTTTCCACAGCCTCCTCCAATACAACAGTCCCGAGGCAACTACTGCAGTCGGAGTTGAATCGTGGGTCAAGCTTTCATTCATCTTATAATAAAGTCAAAGGTTTAAGATGCGGTCATCACGTCTCCATACTGAATTGCAGCATGAAACAAACAAAAAAGAATCAAATTTTCCTCTCAGTTATGTGGTTTAATGTTTCTGTATCCATAAGATTTATGGTTGTTGACGTGTTGCTGGAAAGCAGGCACAGTCAGACCCAGAGGCTTCATCACAGGACAAGAGCCTTGTGTGTATGCATGTGCTCGAAGCGGATCAGTTGGTAAATTTTATAAGTGTGCGGAGTGGAACAATAGCTCTGAGTGTATCATGGTGCTGTGCGTTATATTAGCAGAGCAGACTATTCTGGCTGCCATGTGTCTCTCATTAGGCTATCTTTGGCAGGCCTGGCTGCTTCCACAGAGTCGAGATGTGCAGCGCAGCAACAAGAACGCCATTCTCCACCAACGAGCCCTGCACTCCTTCCCCTCAGCCCAGCAGACTTCCTCGTGCTGTGGCTGCTCGTCACTCAGATGGGGCTGACTTGAATCAAGCTGGAGCTGTCGAGTCTTCTGGGAAACTTGGCTATGATTAATGTGTAGAAATCTCATTAAATAATTATTTATGCACAGCTTTGCCAGGTGGAGATGCATGACGTTATTTCCTGTGGCTTTTACACTAAAGCCAGAACAATGCTTAGTCATTAAACTAAACAATATCAGCCCCTCAATATGAATTTGATATTGGGTGAATTTACAATTCCAGGAAAAACATGAAAAAAAGAATATTTGCTAAATAACAATTCTGTATATTCAGTTTTTGTCTCTGTTGACCCTGTCACCCAACTGATGTTTATCATACACTGCTCCACCCAAACAAATCGGTTGTTCAGTTTCAACAGACCACAAGTCGCAGTAGGATTCAGCTGAGCTTATGTCTTAGCAGACACTCCCTGTTTGTCATCATTCGGTTAATGGCTGCACTCAAACCATGTCCACATCAAGTTGAGTAAATTTGTAGATAGATGCATCCTCATTGCACGCTTTTAACCACATTGAAAACTCAGTGTTTCTCCCCTGAAAACTGGGGCTTTCCAAAAGGGACTCAGGAATATGTAGATCTGAAAATGTTGGTTTGGCAAACTGGGTAGAAGCCATTACTCAAAACTTTCTCTTGCTGAAAGTGTTTTAATCTGCTCACAAGGAACAATACACTCAAAGGGTAAGAAGCCACTGAGTGAATGGAAATAGTATACAGTTTCTTCTTTGGTGGTTTTCTGTGACCTTCTGCACATGCCCAGTAGGAGGAGGAGACTTCCCCGATTTAATGTGGACAGCGGCATTTGCAGAAACAAGCTGATATGTTGTCCTTCTTGGGTAGTGTTGACGTAGTCTCCAACCAGGTCAGGTCAGGTCTGGATTGGATCTTTTCTTCTGGATTTCTACCCCTGGTTCCTCAGGATCCTCTATTTTCTGAGTTTGAATGAGTATTTGATGCCTGTGTTTGCAGATATTCATTGTGGAGAACAGACAAACCCTGAGTTTACTCAGTCCCTTGTGCCACATTAGACTCTGATGGAGTCGCACCGGTTGGTCGGCGCACATGTGAGAGGTCTGTCAGTCGTGACTTAACGAACTGTCCTTCTCTACTTTCACCTGCCCTCCAGTCACTGCAGAGGGTAGACCTCACACACGAGGACAGTTGCATAACACAGACACTCTGTGTGTGTGTGTGTGTGTTTTCAGGAGGAACCTAGTTCTGCTGGCTCATGAGGAGGAGAAAGAGATGGCCTTGCACTAACCTCACCTCCGCATTTAGATCCTCACAGTCAGCACATGCAGTAACACACACGCTTAAATAAAAAAGCACTGGACTTCTTTGCAGGTCTTTTGTTACTGAAGCAACTTTCAGCGTCTGTCATTAGCTAAGATTTTTAAGTAGTTTAGAAAAAGGTAAACAAGCTCGATAAACCCTATAAAAACACTGCATGTTAAAAAATCCTGATGAGACAAATGTTACCTGTAAAGTTGTGTGTGTGTGTGTGGCAGCAGGTGCCCTGTAGGCATGGAAAAAACCTCTTCCAGCTGCGTGGTGGCCCAATTGGCAAGTGGATAATGGCTTCATTGTGTTTGGCGAGGTTTGCAGGTTGGTCAGGTGGCAGGAAAAGGGTTAGACAGAATTCACCACCAAAACAACGTGTCTGGAGGCCTTTGTATGGGCTGTACAGGCGGCTGGCAAATAGAGCTGCAACTATTGACTATTGTGGTACTGTAATCATCAACTATTGAAACGAGTAGTCGTCTAATTGGATTGTGAATCACATATTCATTAAATGGCTCTTATTCAGCTATTAGATTGTAAGTGTAGTTCTCAGCAGAGGTATGAAGGAGGGAAGATGCCTCACCCCATCAGAAAAATGTCTGCCGACAATAGTCCACAATTCAATTTTTTCGCGACTACTTTTATTATTGATTATTGACGACAATGCCGATTAATCGTTGCACCCCTACTGGCGAATTGGATGTAGCAGTTGTTGAATTGAAGCAGCCCACGGCCTCTCCGTTCAGCCTCTGGGAACAAGAGGCCCATTTGAAGGGAGGCGGGAAGTGCCCGGGCGCCTCACTTCCTGTTTATGGAGTTTGTCCCAGGCAAGGGTGAAAGGGAGGGGTGGTCTGGTTTCAGCCTAATTAAACAGAGAGTAGGTAAAACTTCCTTATTCGCTTTTAGTCTCAAACACACACACACACACACACACACACGGCTGCATAGTTGTGTAATTGCCTCTGTGCTGCAGTGCCCCTGGAAGCTGTGCCCCCTCATTTGTTTCAATTATCTACCATCTGACATGAGGCTGTTACCCAGGATGGACTGAAAAAAGAAAGACAAGCAAAGTTATAAGTAGCCTCCAGAAATGCAGCTTTATTAGGTGCAGATTGTCATATTTCGCGCCTTTTAAAGCGCTGCTGGATCTCACTTACGTCACGCTCAGATTTGTGAGTCTCACACACACCAACATGGAGACTATATTTAATCAGAGAGTAGCTGTGGCTCAGGGATGCTGCTGCAGAGTGCTGACTCCAGCTTGTTCTGAGGCAGCATTCGTAACATTTATTACGTTCACTTAGACAACTCTGAGCCACACAAGGACTAACCTGAAATACCCTTTTGTCCACCCCCCCCTATCATTAGGAGAGATGATGTCACTACTAAAAACCCATCCTCCCAGGTGGAAGCCAGACACTGGTCTGCTTACAGCCAATCAGAGACTTGTTTACACCTGAATCCCCTGGCGCAGAGTCGCACAGAGAGGCAACTTCATAGAGTTAAGAGCCGCTGATCTCATCTGCTCATAAAAGGAGCTGATTATATTGCTCTCACCACAGCTCATCCTTTTAATGTTGGAGGATGGAGGTGAATGTGAGCATCAGTGAGATGAGGGTCGTGCACAGTCCTGTTGTCGCCGCTCCAAGGACATCTATTGATTTGACCTCTCCCGTGTCTCCTCTTTTATCCATTGCTCTTTTATTTTCCCATTCTCACGCTGGCAGCAGCTGCCTCCGCCCACCTCCTTTCCTCGCTCATTGACGTACCATCTGTGGACGTCAGCCACGCTTTTTGTTAGGTACCATGTGTGTTGATAATGAGGGAGGCGTAAAAGTCAGTCGCTGTGTACACTTCAGCCCCGACGTCAGATGTGATTGTGCATCTTTTGTCACTCAGCCTGCTGCCAGGGGATGTGCTGCAGTACATCCTCCTCACTGCCCATCACTGATGAAGGGCAGGGCGTCGCTGTGGCTTCACTGTCATCTCAGAAATGCCCTCAAGGAGCAAAACATGCCGGAATTTCCATAACATTTTGCAGCCTTTTGTCTTTGTCTCCTTCCTCTGCTGTGTTCCTGTGTTGTGGTCGCCGCACAGATCCACGTGACCCTGTCGCTGTGTCGTATCTAACAACACCTCTCTCCCAAAAACACGTGCACGCTGAGTGTTTTTCCTCCTGATTAGACTCCTGGGACATTTACAGACATCCCGACATGATTTTTCCTGTCATCGCTAATTACTTGAACACGTCTTCTGTCTTAAAAACAATCTCAGCCTGCGTGAGGTGTCAGCACTCTGTGTTACGCAGCTTGCTGTGGGTTAACCAGTGCTGCTTCTTGTTTTTGAGCTGCTGCTGCTGCTGCTGTTTAGTCTGTGTTGTTGTTGTTGTTGTTATGGGTGCATGTCCACTACAGGCGTTGCTGGTGGTTAAAACACGCCCGCCTTCCTTCCGAGTGTCTTCCTTGGAGAGATGTGATTTCCTTCTGTGGGAGCAGGGGAGCTGTTGCACAAACACAGACTTACATTAACTTAATCTGCACACCTCTAAGCTGATTAGGGGTTAAAATGCACACAGAGGTGCACTCACCAGAAGTTCCTACAGGGAGGACTGACTCACTGATGTTTTCCCACCACCTTTGGGTTTGTTAATCTGTTTGGCCTCTTTCAGTCACAAGGTTTTCTTCACCTCTTTGCAAGCTCCCTGGGTGTGACCGCTTCCTACGCCTTCATCACTCCCGGTTTTAATCAAACTCGCACAATAGACCAGAGTTTCCTCTGCTATCTGATGGTGGGGGAGATCTCGTCTAGTCATCAGGGAGGTGAATTCTCTTCGCTCACGAGTTTTTGCGTTGTGTTTTTTGCTTCTGCATCCCTTGGTCATCACTATTTTAAAAGAACAGACTGGATATGGACTGGTGTTTTATGTTAAGATAATAAACAAGCATCTGTTTGATTATGGTTTTTTAATCAAGCACCTCGTGAACCGTGGCACCGAGTTCACAGCACTGATGAATTTTTAAAATGCTCCACTCAGTGTGTGTGTGTGTGTGTGTGTGTGTGTGTGTGTGTGGACAGAGAGGCACTGACTGTGCTGTTCCCTGAAAACGTCCTTGTTCTCCCTCTTTGACCGTGCGGCTGTGGAGATAAGCAGAGGAGCAGCAGCAGATGCAACTTTAGCTGTTTTTTGAAAGCCAGCCACAGTCTCAGAGGATGATGCGGTGACGACTCCAGCGATGCTCTTCGGAGATAACAACTACTGTGCAAAATGCACACGATGTCCTCACGCTCACATCTGTCGGGGAACAGTGTTAGAAACAGAATCCGACAGTACTGGAACATGAGTGTTTTCTCAGGAGCCTGCGTCATTCGCCGAGCTGGAGATTGAAAAGAAATCCGCCAGTGGAAGAAGGTCAGCACAGCACATGAGGAGCAGATTGAAGTTTCACCTTTTAAAGAAATGTAGCCATTTTTAAAAATACATTTCCAGTTTCACTCACAGTTGAAATATTATGATTTGTTCTTTAAGCTCAACTCAAGTTTAAAACATACAGTATATCACAGAAACTTCATGACTATTTAGACAAACAATACAACCGTCATAGATATGTACAAGTTTGGACGAGGTCAGCTTCATGTCGTCGGGGTTAAAGAGCAGCAGTTCATTGGCCAGGGCCAGAAAAACAAACATGCCAGACGGTCTGATGGAGCTGAACTCGGTGTCTACTGAAATGGAGACCTTGTCCTCTGGGAAAGAGGTCCCCCAAAGCCTCGCCTTTCATCTCTCATGTCTGTTTATTGTTGTTTTTATCTCACGGGCCGAGAGAATGCAGAGTTATGTAATAATACCTAGAAAGGGACCTGGTGTGTGTTAAGAAGCAGGCTAATGCAATTTGACATGTGCTCCTCAGGCAGCATGTTGATCTTATCAGCCTGTAAATCATTATTTGTGTTCACTGACATTCAGGTTGGTCTCAGGGTGACGTTGGGCCGTCCCTGTGCTTTTATGTGGCTCGGATTTTAAACATTTTTCCCACTGTTGTCACATTTAGCTTTTACACACTCCACCACATGTACAGTATGTAGAAAATGCAGACGCTGTCACTCACAAGGCTGCTCCACATCGATCAATCTCGTCTAGTTTGGATCTGACGCACTAGATAAATTTAAATGTTAAAGGAACATTGTGTGCGTTTTTACTCTGTGCGTGCCAGTAGTTTAGGTTACATACGTCCACATTCCCCTCGATAGGAAATCTGTGACTAAATACCCTCACTTAGGAGTTAATGAGCTGGATCAGGGTGGGCATGCACAGCCTTGGAGCAGAAAACAGTAAGCCACCCAAACTGTTCAAAAACACCCCCACACCCTTCTCTTTATCTCTGCATCATCTGCTTTTAAGCCTCACCAACAGTCCCTCCTGTATTTTTTATACACTTCAGTTTTGTCTCATCTCCCCTACCCTTGCTTAGTTGAGTCCGACTCTCTTTTCTACTTCTTTAACCGAGAGCTTTTCCCTTTTCCCAGACAGAGCTGAACCTCCAAGCTGGCAGTGCCCCCTGGTTTTTGTTGTTTTTCTTCTAAGGACCATGAAAAGAGAGCTCTGTTCACCCTGAAGCCCCATGGTCTACCCCATCACACCCCTCCACCCCGCACACATACATCCTGTGCAAACATGGGCGCCACCCCAACCCTTTTCCCGCCACCTCCTCTTTCCATGATGCTCTTTCTTCTACATCCAGCCCTCTCTACCTTATTCTCTACAGCTGTAACATTCACACACACACACACGCTCTTACACACACACACAGACTGCCTCTTGTGCTCCAGAGCAAACAGTAGCCTATATTTGACCACAGCCGCCCCCCCCACACGCACACACACACACACACCTCCTCTGACGTCACAGACTCCCCCTTTCATTACCACCTGACCTCACATATCCACGCTCGGCGGTTTTACTGTAAAGTTGTTATACCATTAATTCCAGTGCGTTTTTCACACTTTATTTTCTCTTATGTAACTCATTAGGTTTTACAGTCTTCAAAGGATGCTGGCGTCTGAAGCGTCAGCACAATCCTGGTTCGGTTTCAAGTGTCGCAACAGACACACACACACACACACACACACACAACATCCTTTGAGCATCCACACCCTTATTATAAAACCTGGAATGGAAACGTGGAATGGAAAACTCAGTCTAGCTGTGAGGTTGTGGAAGTTTCAGACAATGTCTGCACTGAGAGGCTTTTTTCCAGAGGTGGATAAGCTTCTCTCAGCTTTCTTCTTAAAATAATAAGAAACCTCCAGGTTCTCCGCAGTGTCAGGTTGCTGGTCTGCAGCTATTCAAAGCTTTTTATACTTGACTTAACTTACCTGATATGAAATTCTCTGCACAGCTACATTTTCTGCCAGTAGATGGCAGTGTTGATCTCACACCTAGGTGATATCTGTGTGTGTGTGTAAAACAAGGAATGTTCCTGTGCTGGTGCCAAACAAACCCTGCGCACTGTTGTGTTACTGTGCCCCTGTAATCTGCAGGTAATGTTTTGGTTTGGTTCAGAAATGTTCAGAATTTTATCTGCGCTTGGGAAATCGGCGCGTTTGGGTCGTGCACTGCCAAGGTTATCATTACTCTTCCCAGGAAAAGACACATTCTTCAGAGTTCTGGGAAGTGTTGTAGCTTTGGGGAAGTTTTTCTGTTACCTCCAGCAATGCAAACATGAAACATATGTACACGCCTACACTCTAAGTATGTGCAAGGGTAATCGGTGGTATCACATAAGTTCAAATGTATAAAGACAGTTAGGTACAAGCTGTACTTACATTCCTTCTGTTATAGATAATACGTGCACCCTCCCTGTGTTGGTGCCCCAGTTCCTTCAGTCATGGGATTAATCTCCTGACACTGATGGAGTGAACCCGCCGCAGACAAAGCTTCGTTACACTTACCATTCGTCCCACCTGCAGGCCTGAGGACACGCAGTCATATTCTCACTGTGCTGTGAACACCTGTGATGCAGCAGGTTATTCTGCAGGTGACCCACCTCAGCACCTTCCCCACTAACCCCTGACCTCATCTCTTTGTCAGTCTGTTGACCTTCAGCTTTGGGACTCACAGGTACTATTCTGTTTGTGTGTGTGTGTGTGTGTGCTCCTACACTTGACAGACAGGTGTTTGGCTGCAACAAATGAAAAAATATGGGATGGATAGAGACTCTCCCTTGCTAAGGAATGTAGGGAGGAGGAGTGCAACAGGCAGCCAGGGCATGCTGTGACAACCTCCCACACTGATCCAAACTTTTTTTTTCATCTCGGCCAAAGTTCTGCTTTAACTTTCACTCCTTTTTCTGTTCTGTTTTTTACTTCCCTAATCCTCCGTCCTGCTTTCTTCACCCCTCTCACTTAGCTAATCTTAACTGCTCCCTCATTCTCACTTCCTTCCTCCACCCTCGTCCTTTCCCCTCTCCCCTTTCATCCATTTTCTCCTCTTCATATTCCATCCTGACATGATCTATGTAGTATCCATGGTGATGGTGATTTATAAATGTCTGGACATGAGTCTGGTTTTTCTCATCTCTTGTCTTCTTTGCTAAATCCTTCTCTTCCTTCGGCTGTGAACCACTGAGAACACGACCTTGTGTCTTTCAAACATACGTGTCTACTTTCTCTTCCTTCTCCCATCACCTCAGTGCAATAAAGTTTTCAAAATCTGAACTAAAGCCACTTCTAATTGGATTAAGAATGCAGGGACAATTAGGCAGACAGACTTGATGCCATTGCTGTTGTTAAATGGAGCATGAAGTTGAAGCCTAAATTATGTTTGCTACATACCTCGCTAACATGACATGCCAAGTTAAACCAAACTGAGAGCTACTACTACTTCGATCTCGCGCTCTTGACCTCGTTTAGTTCACTCTGCATGTAGCTCTTGCCTCCTCGGCTCGCCTCTTCTCACCCTTTTGTTTAGCCAGGCCGTGTGTGTGTGTGCAGAGACCAACGACATGTCATTGCTTGCAGCCCTTCCCCGACAGGAATGCAGAGCAAAGGAGAAGTGAAGCCAAAGAGGGTGCACAGGGGAAGAAAGAAATGCTGTAAAGGTAGAGAAAAACTAGTTTGATAGGACTCGATGCATTCATCTGAAATCTGGAATGTTGTGTATTGTTTATCAAGTGATAAAAAGCATTGGTGCTCAATGCACTGTGTATATGCTGCAAGTGCTCTGTAGAAAGTAGGCGTGTGCACCTTTTTATAGAAAAATTAGATGGTTTGCAACATCTCTGAAGATTCCTGCAAGTCTGAAACTGCCTGCTCCGGCCCAGGGTTGGTTTGCACGTGCACAACATAAACTGTACAGGTGCTTCATGCAGGCCACACATGCTCAGTGTTTTATGCAAAACACAGGTTATCTGCAGACGTTAGAGGTGTGAATGTGATCTAGATTAACTCTCTAATCAGATCAGAGCTGGAAAAGGGTGGTGGCAGATGACTTATTTTTGTTGTTATATTTATAGTTTTCCAGCCGTGGCAGCAAACACAGCACTCTTTTGTCTAATTTAGGAGTTTGGTGTTGCAGGACGGGTCACTGGGTTCAGTGTGCAGAGTGTCTCCTGGCCCTGCTGACCTTTTATCTAAGCCTATAGAAAAACCCTCAGACACTAAAGACCTTCAGTGTGCACTGTTTTCACTGGCTAAGACCTTACCTAAACACGCTCCGCACTACACACTCCCACACACCCACAACGCAACGCCAACAGGTCTTATAGAGCA
The DNA here is from genome assembly GCA_900323345.1 of Pseudochromis fuscus. Classification (NCBI taxonomy): domain Eukaryota; kingdom Metazoa; phylum Chordata; class Actinopteri; family Pseudochromidae; genus Pseudochromis; species Pseudochromis fuscus. Next base: position 17,080 of record OOFC01002754.1, on the reverse strand, counting down.
ACTTGGAACTGCTCTGACATTTAGAGGTTCACTGCGGTGTGAACGTGATTGGGCGCACGACTGGTCTGTCATTTGAATTCAAGCTCTGATTGGCTGGAGATCCGCTCTGGTCGGGCAGCGACTGGGGCTGTTGCCAGGCCCCAAGGCGCATCTGCTACGGTTGTGACTCATCTGCTGCTGGCCGGGAATCAGTGTTGTCTTTGTCTCAAATAGGTGGAATGTCCACTGACTTTCAGACCCAACCTGTTGGGCCAGCCGTCCATCTCTGAGCAGCGAGGGGACCTAAAATGTCCTTTTTATGCTTTAAAATCAGTTTTGTTTCAGTTTACCAGTCCACTGTGTAGCACTTTGTTACATATCATTATAGCATGTTACTCGACACAGGAACGCCTACTAACTGGAGCATTGTGACGTCAATACCGTTGTGATTTAAATTACTTACATTTTTCCGCTACCACAGTCTTTGCTTTCATTGTGTTTATCTGTTGAGCTGATCACTTATTGCTATAGTTATCGTGCTCAGTGTTATTTCTTCCCTTATCAGATTACGACTAAACACATCCATCTCTTCTCACAAAGCCAGTGACGTCACAGCAGTGTTTCCATAAACTGCTTGTATTTTCTCTGCTTGTCTCCTTTTTTTTTTAATGAGCAGCATGTTTTTCTGATTAGATGCGGGGCCTTTGCTATCCATATCACTGGGGTGGTTGTTTTTGATGGGGTTAACACGCTCAAAGCAGTTTCTTGGTATTGATAAAAGGCCGTCTGTAAGTGGTTTAGTTGGTGGATGTTAAACTAATCTGATAATTGCTGTTGCTGGTTTTTTTTTGGTTGTTTTTTTTTATGTGGCAACTTGTTTTATAGTTACAGTTACTTAACTTTCTCCAGAAATTCTTACATAACCCTAATTTTACAAGAAAAAATATTTTAGCCCTGAGTGTGCCTCACCCACAAACAAATGAGAAGAAGACAGTTTTACAGCTTCACATTCTTTTTCTATGTGATGCTCCCCGTGAAAGATATATCAGAGTCCTGGCAACATCTGGTTTGGTGGTAGCAGATGAGTTATCCCGCCTCGCCTGCTTGGTGGAAGGGAAGGTGGCTGTGACGTTAGCGGAGAAGAAAGCGCCAAAAAAACCCTCTGTCTGCCAGACGCTGGAATGCGGCCGTTGGTTTCCATCCACGTCAGACATTGTGTAAAAAGGTTACCGCTTGTGCAGCTAAATGGCATCATCTCCGAGCAGCTCGTCCTGCTCACAGAACAGGACAAACTGCACCACAGGTGTGACTGCATGCTACTGGCTTCATAAAAGAGCAGGGACACTTTAGGGTAAAAGCCACCTGCTCTTTAATTTTTATGCCGGATTCACTAAAGCGCTTTGTTCAAGACTAAGTCCAGGGTGATTGTGGAGGCCCAGGACAAGCCCCAGTGGTTCTGAATGGATGTCTTCTATTTTCAGCGAATCCAATAGTTAGAAGGAAATTAAGGGAAAGTTCCTTGAGCATGATTTCCATTACAGCAGCACACTGTTTTCTCATGTGTTCTAGTAGCTGTTATAACTGCAATAGTACACTGTATTATAGCAGGTAACTCTTCATACACAGTTTGTATGATATTCTACTCTGTATATTGGTTTTAGTTTGATTGTGTTGTCTTTATGACATCAGAATAAAGACAACAAGATTTTTATTAAAGCATCTCACCTTGTACAGAAACCAGTTTTTAAAAATAAAGGTTTCTCAAATCAGAATAAAAATCTTGAAATATTTAAAAAGAAAAATACACAGATATATATTTGTTGAATGTTTGCAGCACAGTGAATGCTTTGAGTACATTTCTATATCTTCAAAAAAAAAAAAAATACTGACTTGTGGTAATTGAGTTGAATAATATACCAGCTTCACATCTGGTTACAGATCCCTGCATCTGTTTTTCACCTCATTCTCTTGCCTGCTTACATAGTCACTGATTAATCCGCTCACTTATTTGTGCATACCCACACACATATGGCATGTTCCCTCTCCCCTCCCTCCTCTTTGCACTGTTTTCTGTACTCTTTATGAGCCAGGCTGATGCTATAATTAGCACCAGGGGAAGAGTCAGCACCCTGTTCTGGTCCCCCTCTCGCTCTCCCCTCGCCACTCGCTGGGCCTCTGGATCGCACATCTCCACCCACCAGACTTAAGTTCAGTGTGCACCCCGGGTGTAGCGTGCAGAAAGACAGTCAGTCATGCAGGATGAGGGTCCAGAGAGGGGCTCGTCAGACCCTCTGTCCCTGAGATCGTTTCTTTAGATCACATCACAAGTCCACAGTAAACACGCTTCACCGACACACACCTTTGTACACACACACACACACACACACACAAGTCCTCACGCACACCACAGTCACAATCTCTTATCTATTTGCCCCCACCCACATACAAACAGTACACATAGCTCCACAGATTCCATAGATTAGTGTGTGTTTGTGCAGTAGCAGACAGCTGGTCCAGTGCTCATCACATCTGCAGCTCTGAGACAAAGAGGAGGAGGGAAAAAAAAAAACAGACTTTTGTAGAGAAGGCGAGTCGGTGAAGGGCAGAGGCGACAAAAGCAAACCAAGAAAGGGAGGAGAAATGTGTGAAAGAGAGCAGTGGAGGAAAGAATAAGAGGGGATGTCTGTTGTGAGGCAATAATTAGAGGGAAGAACGGCGAGGGAATGATAGTTTGGTAACGCCAGTTGTAATCTTCTCATGAGGGGAACGTCTTCCAATAGTGTTCATTTCCTCCTGTTGCTGGCTCGGCTTTTCGTTGACAATTTAATTAGACTTTATATCATTCTCTTGCTTCCAATCATGTCCCTTAAAATGAAATGCCTCAAATTATTGTTACAAACAAAAAGCCTCTGCCCCTCAGAAATGCAAAGAAACCTCTCGATGCTCTTTTCAGATCTACCTTCAGCTCTCAAACAGGCTTTGTTTGATTTCCTCACTGGTTCCTCAGCTTTGACATGTTTGCACACGCCTCACTGCTGCCAACCTGTCACAACTGGACTCCAGGTGAAGTTCACAATCAACAGGAGGAATGTGGTCCTGCAGTCCCAGCATGCAGGGCACTACTATACCTGCACTTGTAACTGCTGGCTGTTCAGTGGGAGAAAAGTTGCAACAAAGTTTTGCTTGTTGTTATCTGTTTTTGTTTTTTTTTCTAAATCCTAAATTATTATTAATGTACAATAATGGGGGCGTAGTTATTTGAGGAAGAAATACAGAAAACTTGCATTTTTATTTATTTATTTTAATAACATCTGGTTTATTTATCGAAGCAATCCACGTGAGATAGTGATTTATTATATTTACCTTTAATATCCGTGGAAAGCTCGTGCTTGTGTAAACCTGTTATTTTCCAGCAGGCATATAAAAAGTAGCTACACCTTTTTTATTTCATTGTAGTCGACAGTAACCGTCTGACCACCTGTTGCTACATTGTAACTACACTTCAGGGAAAAGGACGAACCACGTCCACATGGGCAGACTTTGACGTCACCGCGACCCGCCCACCGAGTCCACGTTTATTCTTCTCTGATTGGACGGGCAGCTGCAGAGAGGGCGGGGCTTACTGTAAAGTCGCTCACAAAGTTTTCTCTTGCTCCTGTACAGTGAGTCACAGTTTCACAGAGGTCTGACCGCGGTGTGTTTCGGACATCTTTCTGAAAGTGGAGACATTCAGACACCTTTTTTATTCATGTTTTAAACTATGGTCGGAGATTACTGCTCCTACTCTGGAGATAAGACGGACATGCACTCTCAGAGGAACTCCAAAAACGGACTAAGTTGCAAAATGGTGCTTCAGGCGGTCGGAAAAGTTCTAAGGTAAAACTTATTTTAACTGCATAAAGTTTGGTTGTACTGTAATTGAGCTTTTATTAAGCTAAGAGAGCCTTCCAAGTAAATAATATTTTACTTATTTAGATATTCCTGCTGTCTCCACCAAAAAAACTCCTGTCGACTGTTTGCGTTTTGCTGCGCGTAAAGTTACTTTTTCCGACGTCGTATTTCATGTGTGACGCCTTTAGTACAGTGTTACACATGTCAAAGAGGGTGAAACATGAAGCTCCCGACTTTTATCTTAAACTACACGAGGAAGGCAGGAGTCTGTGTTTGTAATCCGTTTAGCATGCTCCTAAAAAACCTCGACGGGAGAGATGAAGTAGCTGTCTCCCTCCTCCTCTCTGCTGTAATTACACCAGTGTTGGGACCCTTTGATTCCGGGGTCACCGCAAATTACCAGCCGGTGGTGATGATGGAGGGGAGGGGGTGCAGCATGTAGCCTGAAAGCCTCATTCCTTCTCCCTAACAAGACTCAACAAGAGCAAGAGAAATGTGACACTGTCTCCTCATCCAGTCTGATAAATTATTCAGGACACCTGTAACGTTTTAGCACGGACAAGCTGAAGAGGAAATTATTTAAAATCACAGAGCAGATTTTTTTAAATAATGGGATTACAATTAAGATCAAATAGTGGTAAAGGTGTGAATTACCTATTTAATCTTAATTAGATCATGTCTGGCTCCAGCCCATCTGCATTGTAAAATTACAAGCACCTGAACCTAGTTGTTTACCTTGTTTTGACCTATATTTTACGTGTCGACGGTGGTGTAAAAACCTATTATTTTCGATACCATCTGAAGGTCACAATAAGATGTAATACTTTAAGAATGTATGACCCAAATAGGAGGGTTAACAGTGTATTTGTGTGTCACACAAAGTGTTACAAACAGCTACCCCGGTCGTGATAAATCCCTGAGGAGAATCTGTGCAATTCAAGCAACAACAAAAACCCACTCATGTACATCACAGCGGGTGCGATTGAAGAAAACTGCGAACCTAGTTTTGCGTATTTCCCCTGTCTGTGTCACATGAGGAAGACATGGCGTCATTATGAGTGTGTTCCTCCAGGGGACAGGTTGGTCTGTTAATGCTGTGGTAGAAGTTTCTTTTTACCTTTCAAGTCTGCAGGGACAGGTGTGTTCTTCCCACAGGGCACATGCCTCAAAACCCATTGTGTTCAGTCAAGATGTTTGAAGAGCTTCCACCATCTGAGGATCTCAATGAGCACGGTGTTAAGTGTTATTGTACGGTGTGTTGTCATGTGTGTTGCAAGACGTGCGACAGGTACAGACAAGTTTTGCTGCTCCTTTTTTTTAAGTGAGAACTCAACTTCCGTTCTTAAGAAGTCAGCTGGTCATGAAGGAAAAACACTGATCTGTTCACCTGGGAGGGACAAATAAGGGGATTTCACAAATTTGCCCTCTCGGGGAAAAGCTGAGCAACAAACACTTCATCAGACTTAACAAGGATGCATAGTTTGGGGTTTTATGAGGGCGTGGGGGTTGTGTGTGTGTGTGTGTGTGTGTGTGTGTGTGTGTGTGTGGAGGGAGGGGGGTGTAGTAGACCTGTTAATAGCTCTATGTTTAACCTGTTTCCTCCCTCAGTGAATGGTTGAATGCCCTTGGCTTGGAAGCAGGTATGAATACTACACAGATGAAGATAGCTAACATAGTTTTCAGCAGTCTACTCCTCTGAGAGTGAACATGTAGCATTGTGTAATCTTGGCTGAACAGTGTGGAAAAAAAAAAACACATCCACCTCTTTGTTTAACTTTTCGATTTAGTGACCAATCAGACCGATTGGATCCATCGGAGAAATCTCATTCAGCTTTTCAGTCGTTATCTGTTCACTATCGAGCCAAATCAATGCCGGAGTTAACCACCTTCCAACACGTTACATCTGCCAAGTGCTTAACGGGCAGCTTGGTCTTATCTCGTCCTGAACCCCCTTTCCTGTCACACATGTGTGTTGTGATGTTGATGAGGCTCCATTATGGTGCTGGCAGGGGGTCCTTACATACTCTGCAGGCCTGAGAGCCACTGAATGGGATTTGGCACAGGATGACAAGGGGAAGAGGAGGTAGCCAGAACTGTGCTGGGCAGTAGTTGAGTAACCTATTTACATATGTGTGTGTGTGTGTGTGTGTGTACGCACACATGTTTAGGCCTGTGTCCTGGCTACAATCCTCATTTACTCATTTACAGTGCTGCTTTCACCCCCGGTGATGCTACTGATTAAGTGGCAGCAGCTGCGTCTTCTTTGTTGTTGTTGTTTCCTTCTTATCTCTTCACCCCAGAATTAATGCTGGGCGAGCATTTGCTCTTTTAAAACTACGCAGAAACATAAAGAATAACTCGAGCAGAGCAGTTACTCTGCAGCACAAGGCTGAACCTCAGGTTTAGTCCGTCCTTAACGCCGTCTCTTTTTAGCCCTGTAATGGCTGCTGTGGTTTAGCTTTGGTGTGCTCAGTCTGGCTGCTTTTTTCTTCTGCTTGTGGTTTTTCAGGGAAAAGAGCATTTGAGTCTATTCAGAAATAGATCAGCAGAAAACTGATCCTTCTGAGGCTGCTCTTTTTTTTACGAGATGGCAGAGTTCATTCACTCAGGTCTTATCAAAGATCCGAGTGATATCCTGTTGCTGCTTTTATTGGAATTTTTTATCACTGACTAGTGTGAACCTCACAATCATTGGATTGATTCTTCCTCTGAACTATCAAGTGATGGTTTGAAGGTCAGATCTGTGCGAGGTGTTTGATTTCCCTGCATAGAAGACCTTTGATTGTTTTCTGTGGTGCTTCTTACCTCACACACCCATAAAACAGACCCTGGGTGTGTTTTCCAGTAAAACAGCGCTGCATTAGAGCCAGGTGATGACAAGAGGAGCCTATCTTTGCACCTCCGAGTGCCTCTTCTTGTGCCAGAGAGATAACAGAAATGTCCTGTACTTTAGAGATGTTGTTCTGCTCTTCTGTCAAGATGAACTTATTTTCTGCCTCTGGTTTTATCATCTGATTTTCGTCACTTTTCCCACCCTAAACTGTTTATTTTCTATTGTTACTGTACGCAAAACTCAGAAGCAGCTGTCTGAGAGACGTCTTTGTCTTCAGCGCTGCTCGTGCTGCTCACCCCAGCAGATTGCATTAACTGCATCCATATGCCAGTAGTTGGATTCCTGTGCGATCCAGAAGGCCAATGCAAGCAACAGTTGTGCAATATCTGGCTCGGCAGGAGCCACGGGCTTAAGGGGAAAGTCATTACAGGGGTTTTGTTAAACGGGTTTTTAGAGTTTCACATCACAGAAAGAATGAGTCAAGAAAAGGCCTCGTGGGTTTCATTGCATCAAGTGTCAGTGATGATTGAATCTGTTCCTGATTTTTGCTGTGGAAAAAACAGGCAGCGTGGTCTGTGTGCATGTGTGTGTGTTCATGTGGGAAGGGAAGGAAGAACCATTTAATAGCAAATTGTAGTATTTTAGAGAAAGCACTTAAGCTAATTCTCCAGCATAGCTCTGTAATGTGGCCCCATGTGATTCCAGGATTAATTGGAACCAGGTTGTTTTAATGAGACGGGCTTGTGGTGTACCTGCCAGAGGGCTGCTCCTCTTTTGCACAAAGCTTATTTTAGATCCAAGTGTATTCAGCAGTCATTTGGCACACAGTCAGCCAACGTACAGCAGCTAATATTTGCACCAGTGTGAAGCCAAAGAGACGCATGATCAGTCTGGGTGGATGTGTTTGCACAAACAGTCTCTCAGACCAGACAGAACTTGCTTCTTCTAGATTTTCTCAGAGTCTCTGGTGGGATCATGCTCGTGACGCAGCTGTTGTGACCAGCTGGGTCGGCCACGAACGGGGAGAGAGGACTACAGTGTGTGTGTGTGTGTGTGTGCTCGAAGACACAGGTGTGTATGTGTGTCGCACAGTGTGTTTGCTGGGTACTTGTGGTGTTGTACAAGTAGGGAAAGGTAGTGAGTGATTGGTGGCGGGGGAAGGTGGTGTTGCTGGGAAAAGTGAAAGGGTAAAAGTGGCTAACAGATAGAGTTGAACAGCTGTCAGGTCAGTCACGCCACAGCTCTGCAGCACTGACCTCCCTGTCACCCGACTATACAACCCCATTTCCTTATTGTATTTATTGTAGATAAACACCAGCAGGTCCTACTTCCTGCTTCTCGACCCCCCACCTCAGATTAAAATGACCAAAGACATCAGTTTTACCCGTTTGATTTTCCTCTGGTGAACCATATGATAAACCTGCTCCAGTCGGTGCCATGCAGGCTGTGGCTCCCCCCTCCTCCCCGGCCTGGAGACATGTGCCTGTGCCTGGCTTCGCTTCCCCTCCACTCGTGCCTTCTGGCCTGCCCTGATCTGTCCCTGATCTGGTGAGGAGAAAGAGGCATCTGCTGCCTTTTATGGCAAAGACTTGCCTTAGAGAACTTTACCAAGAACAGACAAAGCTGTGTGTGTGTGTGTGTGTGTGTGTGTTGTAGTGTGGAGACGACAGACTATGTACGTATGAGGGGAGGAGTGCTGGCATTGAGGAAGTTTTCTTTATCCTAAAA
>OOFC01002747.1:3348-16456 GCA_900323345.1 Pseudochromis fuscus | reverse complement strand
TGAAAGTTTTAAATGAATCACCAGACTTTGATCTTTATTTCTTGTATTTACATGTTGTTTCTATCTTGTACCGTTTTTGAGTTGTGACAGTTTTAGTTTGAGAGTGTTTTCAGCCGTTTCTCAGCGTTTACAATGGGTGTGTATTGGGGAGCGCTCTCCCGCTCTGAGCAGGTCACGTGACCTAGAGTGCAGAGCGGTGGAGAAGAAAGAGGAAACATTTTTAGAAAAACGCCTGAAAAATACCTTAAACTTGATCAATCCTCACACAAAATATGATTTTCTTGTAGGTTTTTTTGTCCTCTTTAATTCGGCGGGGGTTAGAAAGCTGTCAGACTTATAGTTTAGTCTGTGGAGGGCTCAGAGTGACGGGAGTGCCGTTTTTCCCCATTCATTTGAATGGGGCTGAAGTGGAGGACACAGAGGAGCAGTCCAACTTTGAGGGCTTATAAAATCCAAACGATTGGAGTAATTAAAAATCCCTGAAGTCATTTTGGTCAGCACAGTCTCCTCTGTCATCTGTGAAGTTTTTGAAGCTGCTACCATGTACGCCCTGGGAGGACATACATTTAGTTTGAAGTGAAATTTTGGCGTTCGATTTAAGATTGACTTAGAATTTCCTGAGTTCCAGTTGATTTTAGCCTAGGGGTACCAATTGATTTTGATTTTAGTGTGATTTTTAGGTCTTGATGAGTACTACAATTCAGTTTCACTCCTGTGTCTCTGTGATGTTCCCGTGGGCCGCAGCGGGCGCCTTTCTGAGCCTAGGTGGCGCTACAGAGCCCATTTTTGCACTGAGGGTTTTTTTTTTCCATCCAAATTTTTCACCAGGTCTGATGTCCCTGCCAAATTGGGTGAGTTTTTGAGCATGTTTAGGTGGGCAAATTAAGCCTCAATTTGGCGTAATAAGAAGAAGAAAGAAAGAAAGAAGAAAGAAAGAAACGGAGCAATTACAATAGGGCCCTTGCCCCTTGCTTGAGCTCAGGCCTTAATAAATCACATTTTGCTTTGTGCCCTGTGGCGTATGTCCTGGCGACAGAGTTCAGTTCAGTTACAACTGTATGCTGGGCATAAATAACTGGTTTGATGGAGTTGTTTTTAAGGAGGAGAATAAAGACAGAGAAATAAACCTCACCGTCCTTTATATTGTGGACTGACTTAGAGACTCCGTCCAGCCTCCCACAGACCTCCTCCAGCTTGGACAGCCTCTTCTCCAGCTCATCTCCAGACCTCTTACATTCTCCCATCTCCACCAACACTGTGCTCTCGAACCGCCGGACGTCCCGGTCCACCTTCTCCAGACGGTCCCTGCTGTCCTCGATGTGCTCCGTCACCTCCTGCTGGATCTTGTCCAGCTCCGAGATGATTTTATCCTTCGTGTTACCTGCCGGGGTCACGGGGTCAGTGAGCAACCGTCAGCTGTGGAAGGTAAAGTAATGAATGCAGACAGACAGCGTCATGAGGTCTGACTCACCGAGGTCGGTGATGACGCTGCCGTGTTTCTGTACAGTGTGTTCGAGACCCTTCAGGGTGTCATTGATAGAGCTGAAGGTGAGGATGACCTCAGACAGTTCACCCTGCAGCGTCTTCAGCTGGTTGTTGTTGATGGAGCCCCCGATCACACTGTGGCCGTCTAAAGGCTTTTCAGCATCCAACTCAGGGCCGTGCCCACCGGGACCACCACTGCCACCTGTCAGGGTTAATACACCTTTATCTATGTGTCCATCAGCTCACATCTGATCTTTTCTCAATGTGTTCACAACACAAGGATTCATCTAAAAACTGCATGTTGAAGCTGCTCCAAATTTGTCTTTACTTCTACACCATATGATGCTGCCAAAAATCCATTATCAACAATTACATTATATTAAACACGTTAACCCTAAGCCTGCTGATTTTTTTATGCAACGCACAGTCCCAGGGAATCACTTACAAATGAACCAAACTGACACAAACTGGGTCAAGCCTATTGTGTAATCGAAACTGAAAGTTATACAAAAACGAACATTCTCAGTGTTAGTGCTGATGGAAATGAGAGGATCTACCCACTATTCTCAGTGATAGTAATAACAATAATAATAATACATTTTATTTGTAAGCGCTTTAACAAATGCTCAAAGACGCTTTACACTAATAGAAAAAACAGACACTTCTGTCGGGACCTTTAATGATATCAAAAAGGTAGTGGGAGAAGGGTTAATGTTCTGTGGATGTTCTGTGGATCTTTGTGAGTTCTCACAGTGCAAACCTCTATGCAGATTTTATTTTTCTAAAGCTCAACTGTCCAACATCAAAGTAACAAAACCAAACAAAAACTTCCCTCACATGTTTTATTAGTGTTCAAACTTCTGGGATTGTGGCAGAAACACTTTGGTGTCAAAGCACCTAGAACAACAACAAAGTACGGCAGTGATCTAGTAATATTTTGGGGCCATGAAGAAAGCTGCTCATACACTTTAAGAAAAATCAGTGTGGTAACGCAGCATTGTCTCTTCCTGGAAATCAGATTAAGGTCCAATTGTTTCTTGTTACTTGATTTCACATCTAATATTTTTTTCTGGAGCAGATTCGGTTTGAGCTAATAAAACTAGACACTAACAGAAACTCTTTAACATCCCTTCGCTCTGTTTTCTTTAATTCTAATTATTTATTTCAGTTTAACTGCTGAGGGGGTGAAGATGAGGGGGAGGAAGAAACAAAAGTGTAAATGACAGAGGGATTGGCAGGTGAGCAACAGTGACTCAGGGGGGCGGGGTTTAGTAAAAGTTTATTTGATTGGTAGATCTGACCTGTGGTCATGTCCAGGTTGGTCTTACATTGGCTGGTGCACCTCTGGACGTCGTCTCGCAGCAGACGGACTTGGTCCTGCAGCTCTGAACAGATCTGAGAGCAGCCGCCTCCCCCTGAGTCCAGTCTGATCTGGATTCTGTTGATGTGGTTCTGCATGGTCCGCAGAGCACTCTGGGAATGATTCTTCAGCTTCCACAGCTCATCCTCCACCTTTCCGCAGAGCTCGCAGTCCTGTCCCAGCTGCTCCACTTCCGTCACGATTCGGTTGAAGTTTTCGCCGTGGTCGCCAGTCACAGCCTTGATCTTCCGGACATCATGGCTCAGGTCTAAAACCTGGACAATGCTTTATATGTTACCCTTTGATTCACATCAGTGAAAATCGGATTTAAAATCACATCACTGGAGTCACTGTACTTTGTGATACAAAAATCTCCTCAAAATACAGCATTAATCATTTAAAGTTAAACAGCAGCTGAGTGTCATTTTTTTCTACATTTAATTGTTCTGTCTGGATAAACTTTCTACTGGTGACAATAAAAACAGATTCAAATATGTATGAAATGTTTCATTCTGTCTGTTTTTGTTCCTACGAGGACAGTTTGACTCCTCACCTTGTCATACAGAGAGTCTCCAGAAATTGACAGGTCTTTGAGTCGAGTGTTGAAATGTTGGATTTGATCCTCGTTGGCCACCACCCTCCACTCCAGAGACTTCTCTGTTGTATTCTGCCGCTGTCCTCCGGTCCCAGGTAATCTCCACTCCACCTGTTCCCCACCTTCCCCCAGGATCTCCTCCTGTTTCCCCATCACCTCTTCCTCCTCCACCTGTTCCCCACCTTCCCCCAGGATCTCCTCCTGTTCCCCCATCACCTCTTCCTCCTCCATCTGTTCCCCACCTTCCCCCTCCATCTCTGCTGTCAACACCACCTCCTTCAGACCTTCCACATCCACACTGCTCGAGCCTCCTGATCATGAGGGAAGTGGTGTTTTCGAGTTTTGATAGCCTCTGGTCGTGGTCGCTCACTTCCATCTCTACGTCTGCAATCCTGAAGGCCTGGTCATCGAACCGGTCTAGGAACACAGTCCTCAGGTCTCCCAGTTCTCTATGGAAGTTGTCCTTCAGGTTTTTCTCAAGGAATGAGTATTTCTGATCAGTGTTGTTAACCTGCCGCTCTAAGTCCTTCAATCGATTGGCCAGTCTGTTCACGCCATCCCTCCCATGCCCAACATCTAGATCTTCTCCTACAGTCCCACTATTGTCACCGGTGCTGCTGCCCCCAACGCCGCTGAGGTCCTTGTCCAGGCGGTTCAGCAAAACATCAAAGTTCTCTGAAGCCGAAGTGATCTTGCGTTCAGCATCAGTGATGCGGTTTTGGAGGTCACTGATGGTATCACAGCATCCCTGCGAACGCACCACCTGCCGCTGCAGTCCGTCCAGGCCCTGACGGTACTGACTGTTCATGGCATTCAGCTGCTTCTCCAGAGCTCGAATCCTCTCCCGGTCCTCCTGCTGCTGCTGGCGTAGATCCTCGACACCGGCCTGAAATCACCCAGAAACACAACAGCACTGACCCACAAACACACAAATAGTGATGGGTCTGGCAGCACCGATGCATTGGCGCATGTGTCGAGCTCACAGAGCAAAACCCTGTGTTGGTGTGTGTATCACGTTAAGAAAGCCATGTGACAAAACAGCTGCTGTTTCGCCTGTATCGGCAAATTGTGTTTATAAAGAAGTGTGTCGGTCAGCGGGACTCTTCCCGAACCTCAATATATATAAATAAAACCCCCCCTGCCTCAAAGACAAGTACATAATCATCCTCACACAGTCCTGTCATTATGCTGAAAGTAACCAACTGTCATGAGCAGGAATATCATCGCATTCAGGTAAATTTGCATAAATGAACAAACACAAGCACGTGGACCTCTGTAGCAGTCTGATCCCTCTGGGTGTACAGATGACCTCATAATGGACATTCAGTCATTGTTCAGTATAGACATGTCCATACAATTCTACACCATGGCTCGGTCATTAAATCAGTCTGTCAGCGAGACTGCCTGTAATGACTGTTAAGATCCAACAGGTGTCAGTATTGACACCTGTTGGATTTTTAGTTTGGGTAATGTGCTGCAATGCTTCAAGAGGCCTCATCTACCAGTCTCTACACACAAATAAAGTCTGCTGCTGAGTGTGATTAGTTTAGCTTAGCACAAACACTGAAACCCTTGGTTCTCTCTCTGACACCCAACAGCAGAATCTGAGGATTTTCACAGGATGTCTAACAAACTGCAACCTCTGTGTTGATGTGAGTGTGATGAGATACCTGACAGGACGAGCAGGACAGTGACACTCTCCTCTCCAACTCCCTCAGGATTTCCTCCTTTAGCGAGTTCAGCCTCTCTCCACTCAGTCCTCCTTCAGAAACACCTCCATCCAGCTCGTTACCTTTCCCATTCACTAGGTGGTTGTTGATGCTGACCAGCGTTTTATCGTGAGCCTGTTGGATAAGAGACGGCCATCAGATACAAAACTGTCCCTGCAGTTTGCCACATCAGAATAGGCCTCACCCGATGCTGGTCCACGTCCCTGCAGGACAGACTCACCTGGGTGCGGTTGTCCAGTTGGTCCAGTTTGGTCTGAATGCTGTGAATCGTCTCTTTAATCTCTGGCTGAGCGGCGTCAGCAGGGTTTCGTCCTCCTGATGAGGCCCCACCTCCTCCACTGCCACTGAAGCTGGGTCTGTTGACTTCCTGCTGGAAGCGTTGGTTCACAGTGTTCAGGGTGGACTGAAGGTCCTGCAGGTTCTTTGTCAAACTCTGGATTTTCTCCTCCAGCTGCCTCATCTTCTCACTGTCTGCTCGTCCTGGAAGGAAAGAAGAGGGCTCAGATCACAGGGACAGACCAGCACGGACCAACACAGACCAGCAGAGGTGAGCACACACCAGCACAGACCAGCAGAGAACAGCATGGACCAGCACAGACTAGCAGAGGTCAGCATGGACCAGCACAGACCAGCAGAGCTCAGCATGGACCAGCACAGACCAGCAGAGAACAGCACAGACCTTTCAAACTTCAGAAAGATGTCCACTAACCATTGTGTCCTCCAGTGTGTCCATAGTTTTCCCCCCGTCCCTGTCCGGTGGAGATCTGGGTTCCTGCTCCACCCACTGGCCCGTTGTTACAGTTGTCTCCACTGTAACCATGGCAACACTTCCACTCCATCTCAGTCACCATCTTGTAGGCGACCTTGTAGCGCGGCCTCATGTAGGTCCGGTATCTGCAGACACCAGATCCAGGATCAGATCAGATCCACCACCAGATCCAGGTGTGTGTGTGTGTGTGTGTGTGTGTGTGTATGTTGGGGGTACTCACACCACCACCCGGCTGCACTGGCCACTCCCCCAACTGCAGGGGTGATAGTCCGGCTTCACGTAGGTCTCCACGCCGTCCTCCACCACACAGCTCACCGTCTTTGTGACCACAAATGCACACCAGTTCCTGTGTAACACCAAAACACAACAGGATGTTTGAAACACTGCTACACAAAAACTACACAACAGAAACACACACACACACACACACACACACACACACACAAACAACACACAACAATGAAGAAACCCAAACATGCTCCTTTTTTTATTTGCAAAATTCAATGTACAAACCATCTGGATGGGAGACAAAAGTGCATAATATCTTGAACCAATTCCAGGAACATAATGTAAAAAATAAAATAAAATAAAAATAAGTAAATACATCACGAGGCACTGCAGTCCATAAGGCATGTCAGAGCTGTCCATAAGTATATCCTGTCCACATATTCATCAAAAATGTTCTTCACAATATGTATGGTTATGTAAAAGCTCATGTATTGGTACAAAGGAAGCATTTGAGTTTAGAACAACAAATATTTCGACAAATATCATCACTGCAGTCTTTCAGTAGTGACAAAGAAACAAAACACTCCCGCAGTTCAATTTTAAACACCGTTAGAGATGGATTTTTATTTTGCCATTTTCTTTTATGAATGTGGTATTTACCCACAATTATAACTACATTGCAGTTCTTTCAGCAGGTTGTCAATACCATGAAGTGTTTGTTCTAATTTAAATTATATTATTTCATCCATTTTAATTTTCACCCGATTGACGACATCCTGCCAGAAATGTTTTATCACAGAACAAGAGAAAAACACACGTTCTATAGTTTCCTCTTCCTGGGAACAGAAAACACACAGCTCCACCTCAAATCCAAATCTTGTTTTGAACATTGCTGCTGCTGAGTAATATCCATTTATTATTGAGATCCTCATCTTTATTCTGCCGACTTATTCTTCTGACTTCTTACACACTCTAAGTACTGGACTCTAAGTACTTCCACAGACGTTCAGCTACAGAAACCATTCAACTATCAAAATGTTCACCTTCTTTAGGACATTTAAACGTGTATTCAACTTTTTTCTATTTCTACTTTTATAGTTTTTCCTACTGTTTCTACTGTTTTCAACTACTTCTTTTTTACAACTTCTACTTTTTTCTACTGCTAGTACTACTAGTAGTAATACAAGCAGTACTACTACTAGTACTCCTTTGAGTATTTCTAGTACTAATTATAGGCCCGTCTCAAACCTGTCCTTTCTGTCAAAAGTCTTTAAGAAAGTGGTCTTGAATCAGCTTTTGCAGTATTTGTCACAGAACAATCTCTTTGAGGCGCTTCAGTCAACTTTTAGGGCAAAGCACTCTACAAAAAACTGCGCTGAGAAAAGTGGTAAAGGATTTGTTACTGTCGACTCAGAAGCGTCATGTGTTCTGCTATTGCTGGACCTGAGTTCTGCCTTTGATACAGTGAATCACTGTATTTTACTGAACAGACTGCAGAATTATTTTGGCATCTCAGGCCTGGTGCTCCAGTGGTTGAGGTCTGACCTGACAGGGAGATTGCCGTGTTTTCTTGAACAACATGCTCTCTGAGTCCTGTGCTATTAGGCAGGAGGTACCGCAGGGGTCTCTACTGGGTCCTTTGTTGTTTTCCCTTTATCTGACACCTTTGGGTCAAATTTTGCGTTCCTTTTGGACCTCTGTTCATTATTATGCGGATGATGTACAGTTATACAGGCCGTTGGTCCTTCGTAGTGGATCTGACATTAACTAACTTCAAGGCTGTCTCTCAGCTCTGAGGAGCTGGTTATCTCCAAATGTCCTGCTTCTGAACTCTGCTAAGACAGAAATGATAGTTATTGGACCTCCAAGACTTAATCCGTTGTTTGAGAAGTTCACTCTGTCTTTGGGTGACTGTGTTATCCATTGTAAGGACAGTTCCCCTGTTCATTTATTAGATCTGTGATTACTTTTTCATACCAGCTTTGAAAAAACATTTTTCTGTTCACAGTAATAACCATAGTGATCCACAAGATGGAGCCACTTGGTTGGATAGGTTGGATACTTCAAACTCACATTTTTAAAGAAATTCAAAGCCTCCCACTTTATCCAACATTTTTTGAGGGATTGAAACCATAAAGTGTCAGGTTTAGCTAAAAATGCTTTTATCCAGTTAACTCTACAAATTCCACACATAGATTCAAAATGAATTGTTTTTAGGCCCCCTTTATTATAATCCTTTAATGAATATAATGTGTTATTACACCAGATATATTGATCAATTTTAGTGGTTGCTTTCTTTATGTTTTGTGAACTAATGAACAGAGAGTAGTTAAGGCATACTAGCTTTGTGACCCCTTCTGATTTTGAAAATAGTTTACATCCTAAAATAGCTGGGTCTCTTGTGAACCAATGGTTGAGAGATGTTTTTATTTTGTTTATGTTTTTGGATTCTCTCATTTTCACATCTTTAGATAGATGAATGCCCAAGTACTTAATATCATTTTTCACATTAATCAACTTTAAGTTTGTATTGGTGCCTAGAGCTGCAGCTATTGAATATTTTAGTAATCGAGTATTTTACCAAAAATCTCATCGATTAATCAAGTAATCAGATAAAACACATTTTTGTTTAGTTGAGGAGCAATTATGAATATACATGCAAAAATAAAACATCTCACTTAATAATAAATGAACAGTTAGTTTACTTTTTTAGACAATCAGTATTTTTATTGTTAGATGCACATTGTGGAAAGCAGCAAACAGCAGCTGCATCTCACAAACTGTGAGTAGAAATAAATTAAACATCAATAAAACATAAAAAATAAAATAACTTTCAGCTTAGTGTAAACATTTAAGTTTCAAAAACACAGCATTTAAAAAATTGAAAAAAAGGCAAACACTGTTATTATATTTGACAACTGCACAGCTTTATTATGTTTTTATTTTTCATCTTCACTTTACATTGCTGTTAAACCCTGTATGAAAACCAACATGCAGTTGTACAATATGCTAACCACACATCGGCAGCATCATAATTATCAGGAACGCAGCTCTCCGCAGGGCTAACTTTATGTTATGGCACATTTACACTGGTACCTACTCACTTCGCTTCCCCTTGGATCGCTCAGGATCGGCCCCTCGGTTGCATTTACATTGCTGAGGATCGTCCCTCCTCCATGTAGCTGACCATCATTCATGTCGTCATCTTTTATGCTATTCTTTCCTTTCTGACCCTCCGTCCAGCTCCTGCTGAATTTTCTCATCAGTGACTAATGACAGAAAGGTTTGCACCTCGTCCTGAGTCCATGGGGCAGGATTTCTAACAGCTGCCATTTCTCTTCTTGTTGATATTTCAAACACGTCTGCACGGTTTGCTGAAGATTTAAAGATGCCGCATGTTTGTTTGGACAGATTACGTGCCGCGCAGTGATGACGCAACGTCGTGTGTCCCATTGAAATGAGTCCGGGTGAAATACTTTGCTTTGAGGTGTTAAAATGAAACGATTCCTTGAGACAGAGAAAATTCCTCGATCATTTTTTGCAATCGATTTACTCAAATTATTCGAGGTAATATTTCAAATATTTCACATTTTTTGAGGTTTAGACAAAGGCCTGATGGCTTAGAGAAAACAGAGATCACATTTAAAGCTTTCTGAAGAAATGATTTGTCTTTTAGAAATATCACTGTATCATCAGCAAATTGGCTTATTTCTAGATTCTGTGTCATAAATTTTTAATCCTTCAACGTCTTTGATATTTATTATAAGATAAGCCAAAAGCTGCATACACAGAATGAATAATTTGGGTGAAACTGAGCAGCCTTGCCTTATTCCACAAGATACATATATCCTTGAAGTGATGTCTGGATGTAGTGCAATATAACTATAGAATTGGTCATAAAACATTCGATGATGTTACAAATCATGTTGTCTAAAACAAATACTTGGAGTTCTTGCAATAAAAAGTTATATTCAATAAAATCAAATGCCTTGAAAAAATCAATAGATAATACTAGACTTTCTGAGTTTATAAGGTTCTGGTAATCTAACATATTAATCTCGCATTGTTGTGAAAATGTCTACTCTTAATGAAGGCTGACTGAAACTCGTCTATGAATTTATTCAACACATCCTTTATCCGATTGGCGTAAACTAACGCAAGTAATTTATAATCATTACAAAGGAGAGTTATAGGTCTCCAATTGTCTATTCGCAATAAATCTTTATTTGACTTGGGCAACAAAGTTATCAAACCGGTTTTCATTTTTGTGGATAATTGACCATTGTTGATACAATCCAAGTACGCGTTAAATAATAATTGTTTTACATCCAACCAGAAAGTCTTGTAGTTCTGTAGTTACAACATCGATGTCAGGTGATTTGCCATTTTTCATTTGTTTCAGAGCGTTTTAAATTTCTGTTAAAGTTGTATCTTTTTTAAATAATAGTTTAACTTCTGTTAATTTCATTACATTGTTTTTTTATTGTATTCATGAAAGCCTCATAACTGAGGGTTTTTTGTATAGGTTACTACAGAATTGGCTTACTTCCTACATTATTTGATTTGAGTCTTGAATTATATTACCATTTTTGTTCAATTTAGTTTTTTTCGATGTTTTTCAAGGCTACAAGAATATGAAGAATTTTTCCCCCTCGTTCAATCCACTTGACTTTAGATTGTTATGTTTTGGGATTGTGCCACGGTGTTTTCTCTGACCTCTCTCTTTACCTCTTTTTAGAGTGAGCCGGCGAGCAGAGCGATCTGTGGGAGCGCTGAGCGCCGGGCGCACCTGCAGCTGTTTCTGCACGAATTGGCCGGCTTTATCTGCCCCTCTCCCCTGTTCTTCAGTGCCAGAGGATCCCATGAGACTCACAGTGTTCTCCTGTGCTTCCAAAGATTGTCCTGCTACCTTACCTGTGCTTTGCTCCTGTTTAGCTCTAGTTTCTTAGTGTTTCTCCGTAGCTTAGAGCTCCTCGTTTTTATCCCAGTTTTTGGTGATTTTCTGTTGAACTTTTGTCTCCGGCTTTTTCCCCTTTTTCTGGGTGAATTTTTGTTCAGCGGATTTCGCCTGCGCATTAATCCTGAGTTCCTTGTAATAAAGACTGTTTGTTTTTTGGAAACTCTGCTTCTGGGTCCTGGCTTCTCCTACTGGTTCACAACATAGATCTTACAAAGGCACCTTTTGCCTTTTCCAGGTATATATCATCTAATTGGTTTTGAAGCATGCGTAGTTCTTCTGTCTCTTCTGTTGTTCTGTTGAGCTTACTACATAATACACAGATTTTTTTGACTAACTCCTATTCTTTATGTTAACATGTGTCTGACATTTTCTTCCCAGTTTCAATAGCTTGTTGCTTTACCCGAAACTTAAATCATTCCCTGTTACCATAAATTCTGGACTATAAGCTGCTACCTTTTCTGATGCTTTGAACCCTGCGGCTTAAACACCCGTGCGGCCAATATATGGATTTTTAAAAGCTAACAAGCTTCACTCCCTGAATTGGGACTGGCCTTGACGTGGCGAGGGGGCTTGTGTGTTCCAGTGACCCTGGAGAGCGATACCGTCAGGAGCATGCTCCTGGTAGGGTCACGCTAGGTGGTCCGGTCTCCAGGGTAGGTTCTAGACCCCAGCATGTCGGTATGCTGTGAGGTGGCAGGCCCACCAATGGACTATCCTGGAGAGGGCTAACAACCCACCCAGGAGAACCCCCCTTTTGTTATGAAACTGACCAGAAAAAGAAGGCGGACTGCTTAACGACACCACCATCATCCTCACTGATGCCAATGCCTCTCTGTCAAGCAGTGATTGGTGCACCAGCTCACCTGTTTTCACAACCTTTGCGGACAGGTCCACAAACAGCCATGGTAACTGCCTTCTCCTTCTCTGCCGCCACAACAACCTCTGTGCCACTGATACCTGGTTTCCTCAGAAACTCATCCATCCCTGGACATGGTAATAATAATAATAATGGTTTGGATTTATATGGCGCTTTTCTCTGGAAGTCCAGACTCAAAGCGCTCGTACAGAGACCATTATTCATTCACACCCATTCATACCGGTGGTGGTAAGCTAAGCTAGCCACAGCTGAGGGGGGCAGCCACGCCTCCGTCAGTCTGCCCCCCTCCGACCACCACCAACCCATTCATTCATCCAACATTCATGCAGGGCAAGGTGGGTAAAGTGTCTTGCCCAAGGACACACCGACAATGACTGGGAGGAGCGGGAATCGAACCACCGACCCTTCGGTTGGTAGACAGCCGCTCTACCACTGAGCCACTGCCGTCCACTAGGAAAAATCCTCGAGGCAAAAAAGCTTCAAATCGAAGCGGCATTTGATGACAGAGTAGTGTTTTTCCAGAGGATTAGCTAGGTGGCGGTAATGAGCAACAAAGTTCCAACCACTGTAAAACAAACAGAAGAAGAAGACGTGGCAGTTTGTCCAAGTAGAGTTGCCGTCGCGCATTGGGCAGTAGAACCAGCTGATAAAAACTGAAGACGCCAGAGAGCAACGCTTTTGGTTTTTGCATTTTTTTGGGGATAAAACTGAACAGTCCACTGACAAAGTATTATCCACACTCTGCAGGAAGGAGTTTTCTTTTCTGAAGCACTTCCAACTTAAAATACCACATTAACGTAAGCATATGATAGTCAGGGATTCTGCTAGTATTTCTTAATTAGCATTTCTTATGATTACTCGATAGAAATAGTGATAGAATACTCAATTACTACAATAATCGATAGCTGCAGCCCGAGTTACATACACGTTGAACAAGTGTCCTCGGGTTCAAGGATCAGACCCACCTTCTCACTCCTCCCTTCACATCCAAATATGGTCACTTCCTGCTCCAAACAACCAACATTCACATGCTAAAGTCCACAAACAAACAGGAGGAATCGTGTTAGCTTTTACCTTTTTATTGACAAAGCTTTCATTGAACAG
>OOFC01002736.1:222191-235088 GCA_900323345.1 Pseudochromis fuscus | reverse complement strand
ACCCCCCCCCCCCCCCCACACACACACACACACACTCCAGCCTGCAGTAGCATTTGAACCACTGGTTCTCCAGTGTGTGTGTGTGTGTGTGTGTGTGTGTGTGTGTGTTTTTTATCATGTCTGGTTCCAGCCCCTCTCCATTGTTTTGATAATTTGACGAGTGACAGCAGCACTGTGATAAGGGATTAGGAATGGATTAGTGACATAAGGCAGTTTTGCCTCACTGTTATTATTTTTCTGTATGAATCTGTGTAGGATTAAAAACAATGCCACAAGTAATCTGTCCACCAGCTGACACACTTGACCTGTCAGTGGCTCCTCAGCACAGTAACCTAATTGCAGTGGCCAGTTTCAGTTGTAATGTTGAAAAAAAAAGTAAAAATATAGTACAGTCAAAAAAAGGAAATAAATACAATATGATCTCAACATTACATTACATCAGTTCTTTAGCTAATAGTGTCTTGTATTGTTTATTACCTTTGATGAGGAGGTTGTGTTTCCACCTGAGTTGGATTGTGTTGTTTGGATTGTGCCTCAGCAGAGGTTTATACTCTCTTAGGAGCTGCTACTTATTGTATATTTCCACTGATACAGTAAAAAGAAATTGCACACATCTCATAAATTTGATCAATACCACTCCTGTGTTTACTGTAAAATGTCCAGATTTCTTTTAGATCAAATTAAAGGGACTGCTATTATATGGTATAAAATATCACCAGATATACTGTAACTGTGCAAAGGCTTTAGACACTTTAGATTTAGATCGGACCTCAATTCATTTAGCAGCGTGACCCTGAACATACAGCCAAACACCACTCCAACCATCCGGCCAAGAGTCATGAAGAACTAATTTCAGCCACAACAAGAACAAGGAGTCCTGCAACAGATGGCGTGACCCCCCACGGAGTCCTGATCTCAACATCAATGAGTCAGTGTGGGATTACCTGAAGACACTGAGACAGGCGAACTTCACAGAGGACCTGGGGGACAGTGTCCAAGTTTTTAGAACAGCCTACCTGCAAAGTACTGTGGAGAAATAGTGCATAAGAGAATTGGTTCAGTTTTATTTAGTCTTCTGTTTACTGCACTTGTGCTAATTGATAAATATGAACCATTCAAAGCTTTGTTACAGTTGCACAGTATTTTATATTTGGTGTCACATTTGATAAACTTTCCAATATGTCAAAAGTCCTGTATCCGCTTTTTTTTTTGCTCTGGGAGTTTGTAATTGAAATGTTATTGGATATTCTTGATCTAAGAACATTTTGGAAAATAATCACACAAGAAATATATGTGACAAAAAGAGAAAAATAATAATTAACAGGAAAAATTCTGCACTTTACACTTTTTTTTGGTTGGAAAATTTACTTGAAGTTTTTTTAATCATTACTATTTGTGATTGTCTTATGCACTCTGCAGTATATGCTGGTCAGTAGTATATCTTAATCTACTTTGGGACAAGATATTACGAGCGGACATGTCACGTCAAAGACTCTGGATTCACACAGAGTATTGTAGATATTACATTTATCAGTCCCTCACAGCCTTTGAGTCATTTCCTGTTTGTCTCCAAATGCTCAAACACTCAATATCCTCGTTAGACGTGCAGAGATATTTTTAGTGTCACAGCGAGGACCTTGTCCAATTCACCCTCCGTTTGTACATGTATTTATGACTAATCCCCTTGTAATCGTTCACAATTTATTATTCGCAACGTTCCTCGCCATAATCTGCTCACGCTGGCTCTCAGAGTGAGAGAAAGTGCTGCCGACCGGTTTTGCCCCCCGGTGAGGATAAGGGGGTCAGGTGCAGTCTGGGTCAAATGTCTCAGCTGCTGTGGTCTGGTTGTTGTGAGCTGGTCCAGTCCAGAGCTTTGTCTCATTTACATCAGCCACGAGTCTGTTCACTCAGGCTGCACTGAGACTGCAAATTAGATTTTCTATCAATCAAAATTTAGCATTTTATTTCACAGGGCGGTCCACATCCAAAGACGTCAGTTTGTTTCGGTTCTGTTTTGTTTCCTCTCCAGACTCCACCTTTTCTCACAGGTCCTGTCACACATTTGGCATCACTACCGATTCTCCCGCGGTGTCTGTCCCTCACTCCACCTGTCTCCTCTTTCACTCCTCTCATGTTTCCTCTCGGTCAAAGTCAAAACAGGTCGGGCTGCTTTGTGATTGACAAGCCGTCAGTGTCACTTTGATTCATCTGTTCAATTCAAAATAGTGACGGTTGCTTCGTCTCTAAAACGGCGCGTGTCTGACATTTGCATTCAGCTGCCAAAAGAAAACATTTCAAGCTTTTTAGTTTTACTAAATGTCACTCTCATTTCATTTGATCTGAATTGTCGTTCTGACAAACACAAGCTCCAGCAGCTGACAGCGGGAACGCCGGGCGTATTTACGCTTGGTATTTATGTTTTTTGTGGTTTTATGAGTTACTAAAGGAATTATTAGAAAGACGTTTGCATCAGCAGTGACCACTCAAGTGTTGTGTTTGCTGCTCTGAGGTGACACAGGATCTGCTGAGCTGACACATGAGTCTTATTTTTATCTTACTGTCATGGGTTTGTGTCATACAGTGCACAGAAACAGAAACGCCTTAATGCTCGCTCACTGTTGAAGCTTTTAGATGATATCTTCTCAGCATGAGCTTCATGAAGGCGCTCTTGTGTGTCGCCCCGCTGCCTCCTCTCCGCTGGGTTTTATTAATCAATAATAAGCTTTTGTACAGTGTCGGGGTGGCGGCGGTGAGAGATGATGATTGAGGATGTGACATGCATGATTTCCATGACTCATTTGGTCTATAAGTCATTGTCAAAAAAGTCTGTTTTTCCGATTTGTGTTGAATCACATTTTAGGCTCTTTTATTTGCAAAGACAGAGTCAAGGGCTTCAACTGGAGTTAATGTCAGTGTGGTGCTTCTTTTATTTCAGCATTTGTACACTTGTTCAAAAGACACAGTGTAACATGTTTTCATTAATGTTTTGTGCATCGTCCTCATCTGTAAAGAAGTAAAACTAGAAAGCAGCCAGAGATAATCCAGCTGGACTGATGCTGTAGACCAAACACTGTTGGGATTTTTCTGGGGTTTTTTTGTTTGTTCATTTTTTCCAGACAGGATCCCATCCACTGATCCCAAAACTTAATCATGTGCTCCTTGTGTAACACCCTGTCTCTCACAAAAAAAAATAAAATATTGAGATGTGTTCGGTTGGTTTTCCATAATGTTGATAATGAACGGGCAAACTGATGAAGACATCTGAAAACATAAATAAAACTTGGTACTCAGTTTTGTTTTTAATTAATCTTCCCTTCTCTCCTAATTAATCTACTTTTTTTTAATTAAGTAATTCTTTATTTGGGCTTTAAAATTGGATAGATTTACATGTTTCTGTCTAACAACCAAAAAAAGTATTTTCTTCAAAGCATAAAGCTGCAGATTTGAGGAGCTGAAGGCAGCAAGTGTTTGATAATTTTACCTTTAACAGTTCAATATGATCATCAGTGATTAATTCTCTTTTCGCTGACCAACAGATAAAACACCGTAACAGGTCCAATTGTTTCAGCTCATGTTGTTTTACCTGGCAAACGGGTAGAAATGATAAAATATTCACAACTGATTAGAGTTTTCTTGTAATGTGTAACTTGTTGCCACATATGGATAAATGATAAATGGATCTGCTGCAAAAAAAAAAAAACAAGAAGAAAGTACCAAATGACAGGGCCAACAATTTAAAATGTAACACTGTGCAGCTCAGTACAGTTGGTAAAGAAAATAAGGGGGAAAACATGTTTATCTGCAGGTGCATCCATCAAATAGACACTGCACATCATTTTCAGTCATTTATCAAAACATCACCACAACAACCACCAGCATCTCCCATGATTTCTATAACAACTGGTGAAAATGGCACAGGAAAAAAAAACAGTTTCCACAGTTTTGGTAAAAAAAAAAAAAAAAAAAAAAAAAAAAGTGCGTTCAACAGGTGAGGAAACTTAGTGGTGTATGCTCCAAAGGTAACATCCATTACAGTCACACATGTTTCCTTGGACAGAATTTGACAACATTAATCAGCTTCCTATGATGTGCATTACTGGGCCCAGTAATGTTGTGTAATTTGAGGCCAGACCAGCAGCAGCCGAGTTTTGTTTTTCTAAATCGGTAGTTTCTGTCCAGCACATTTTTTGTGTCCCTGCTGATAGATCCTGATCCACTGTAGTCTTTTGCCATTTCATTTGGGTTTAGTTAACTCCCCCTGCCTTGACACACAAACAGGGCCCTGGATGGCTAACGGTGCAGTGGATTAGCCAGCAATGGCACACAGTAGTTAGGGAGGTTTAACCCAATGATCCCTGCTTAAACATGAGCTCTAAATCCACACAGCTGACATACAGCCATTCACAGGGACATGACTGAGCTACCTACTCACTGCCTCTTCAAGACTAATACAGTAAAGTGAAGTCTCTCCTCAGCGCTGTAGCACAGGAGCAGTGCAGGTGCCACAGGAGGTGCTCTTAGTTTCTGTCGTGTGACTGTTTGTGAGGAATGAATAATTGATGTGGGGCGGTGTGGTTCGGATAGGTCGCAGCGCTAAACAATCCATTAAGAGCGCACAGCCTAGATAATTGGTCAACATACCTGAGAAGTGGATGGGGGTAAATATTTGCCTGCAGTGTTTTGCAACGGAGGAAGTAACATGTAATTATTAGCTTTGGCTTCACACTACTGTAAACTGTGGGGTCCTTCCTTTTCAAACCAGCACAGCACAGTTTGTATGTGTCCACTGATTCATCAGGAGAAAATGTGTTTCCCTGCAGACTATATACTGACCACTACAGTGAAAACAGCAAATACCAATACTGATTATATTCCTAATATATCACCAGTTTCTTTATTTTAACGTAGATAACACTAAAGCTCTGGCTCCTCTATGAAATGTGAATTATGACTAACTGGAAGCTGTGGTCATGTTGCTATTTACGACTTTAGATAACATAGCCACCATGAAACAACCTCACACTTATTGATCAGCAAATCCAGGGTTCTGAATTTTTCTGTTTCAGCTGTCGTAAAACAAGAAGCTGAGATTGCTCTAAGTTTAGTTTATTTTTGTGGTCTGTATTGAAAAAATTAGTGTCGGTACCATTTAATTATGGCTTAATGGATGGAGTTTCTCAGCCCTGTACTACAGCTGCAAGGCCACCAAGTCAGTCAGCC
This sequence comes from Pseudochromis fuscus, assembly GCA_900323345.1. Lineage (NCBI taxonomy): Eukaryota > Metazoa > Chordata > Actinopteri > Pseudochromidae > Pseudochromis > Pseudochromis fuscus. The sequence goes on along the minus strand of OOFC01002736.1, from coordinate 229,868 downwards.
CAGTTTAATGTATTAAAAGGGGCTACAGTTTGTATACTATTTGCCTATTTATATGCATGTGATCATCCTCTAATGAAAGCTAAGGATTGGTACTTTAACCTCATAGTTGTTGACTTATTTGCAGTGTAATACTCTGGAGTACGGAGCCCAAAAAATAGATTTGTTGTAAGAGCTGCTCTCAACAAAACACCAGAGGCAGACCACACCTGTCAATCAAACCAATAAACCTCTGTGTGAGGCCTAATATCTATTTTATTTTACAGTCATTTACAGATGGATCACCAGGACCCCGAGAAGAAGATGACTTTACTTAGTGTTTCATAGCACTTTTGCATTGGCTTCACTTTTCGGTGACAGCGATCGTCATTTATTTACAGTCATCTGCCATATTTCAAAATAATTCCTTTAAATTGTGACTTGGGGCTTTTATAATTTCCTGTTTGAGTAGTTTTAATTAGATGCTTCAGATGGGATTCAGGTGGATAAAAGCTAAAGTTACTACATTATGCTGTTCCTGTAACTCTAACACTTCCTGTAACTGTTTCAAAATAAAACCCATTACCACTATTTAAGTAGACAGAAACTCTTCATTTCTTGACTGGACTTTTATTGTGAAATATTTGCAGACCCACTGTGTTGTTGTTGTTGTTTTTTTCACTATTGCTTTCCCCAGCCTTTGTTTCTATTGATTATTGTCCCCACCATTATTAGAAACCTGGCTTTTAATTAAAAACCAGACTGGAAAATACACTTCTCCGACAGACCAAACTGTATAAGCACGATTGTACATACCACTTTTATATACACAAGCTAATTTGGTGTGTTTATTTATTGTTTATTTTGCTTTAGGTGGTTCCACCCCAACATTACTGGAATCGAGGCAGAGCAGCTCCTGTTGACCCGGGGCGTCCACGGCAGTTTCCTGGCCCGGCCGAGCAAGAGCAACCCGGGGGATTTCACCCTCTCAGTCCGGTAACCTCACCAGTACTCTCTCATTACCTTTCTTACTTATTGTTTTTGTTGTTCACCACCAGCCTCACAATTTAAACTCACTGCTCTCACAGGCAGGTGGTTCTCTTTGGGAAAAAATAATGATAATATTTACATTTTTAGATACTTTCAGAGAGGTAATCCAGCTATACTTAAGCATGATTCAAACTGATAGTCTGGACAACAATAATGGCACAGAAACATAACTCGGGAGTGCAAAGATCAGGCGCTCGGGACCCTTAAAATAATCCTGTGACGTGGGTTCAGTCCATTTTCAGCCTGAGAATAAGGAGTGACTGTGCTGCTTTAACGAAAGTGGAAAGTTTACCGCACAGGAGCAGGCAAGTTCTTCAAAATTCCTACCCCTGGGTCAGAAAGTGACGTAACAGTTTGTCTGTGAATAGATGGCATCTAAACAGAAGTTGTTTTGTGTGAGTGTTTCTAGGAACATATTGGATAACACATTTGGAATGTGTGATTTGGTAACATCCTGACACAAAGGAGACAGAAAATCTTAATTTCTGGTCGGCAGGGTGGAGCTGAAGTGAGTCGAACAAACGCAGTCGAGCAAAATACACTGAAACTTTTCACTCTCGCCTTATTCGCTCATATTTCTTTTAATCTCTTTAATTAGGAGACGTGTGTGTGGTGTGAAATTTCTGGGAAGCAGACTCTGCACTGCCCGCTGTGGTGATTACAGAGAGCAGGAAACAAACTGAGATAGAAGAGAGAAGAGAGAGTTTAAAGAGTGGCTCTTCCTTGGCAACGGAAGCTTTTAAGAGATACATCAGTCGGCCAAGCACCTGGAAGAAAGCCCAGACGCATTTGTTACTGTGCGACTGTAGCCATGGCTGGCATCGTGACACGGGCTGAGAGAGGCTGCGGATGAGTGCGAGAGAGAGGAAGAAAGAATGAAACACTGCAAGAAAGACGAAAGGAAGCAGGGTAGTTAGACAGGCAGTAGCTTTTAAATGATGTTAAAGAGTGAGGGGACCTGCTCAGGCTTTGACCTTCACTGCCTGTGGTGTGTATGTGTGTGTGTGTGTGTGTGTGTGCGCAGGCTGTCGTAAATCACACACACCACAGGAAGGTTGGTGGGGTGAGTTGTAGCCACAGCTTGTGGTCTTGACAGACTTAAACACACAGACGCACACACTGAGGTCAAGTGGCCAGTGTGCAGAGCCTCACCACCTGCTACACAAGGTAGGTCACTTTGAACTGAGGGAAAGGAGGATGAAGCCGAATTTACATGAAGGAGAGTGTGTGTAACTTTAGACAAATAAAACACAACGTTCCTCTTACAAAATGAAACTCAATAAAGGGTGTTTTTACCTGGTGGTTTGGAAGTTTGCTAATCCTCTTTTCTTTGCTGCTTCTGCTATATTTATTTGTTTTAAATTGGTATTTTTCTTGGTTTTTAACCTTTATTTTTGAGAAACCAACAATGGAGTGAACATAGATTGTACACATGAAATGGACGTATTTGGTTTGCCTTTTGAAGCCAGGAGTTGAACGTCGCCGTGTTGGTTGTTTGGAGCCTGAAGTGACCATATTTAGATATAAAGGAAGGAGTAAGGAAGCGAGTCTGACCCTTGAACCCAAGGACCTTGTCAAATGTGTATGAGACTGGAGTTTACTGGTGAACGAGCCTCTAAACCACCTGTAAATCAGTGAAGACCAGAGCTGTCAATCAAACTAACCACACCCCTAAGTCTTCCTCTTATGTGACATGAGCTGCAACACTTCAGTCAGGGAGGGTCATGCTTGTAATGTTATGGTATTTATTCATGTCCTGTTGTCAGATTGAACTTTCGCTGCAGTTTACTTGAACATGGCGTTGTTTTACAAGCTGCTGATTTGCACTTTTGTGCTGGTAAAACTTTGTAAATTTGTTTGATGTTGTTTTGGTTTGTTTGGTTTTTTTGGTTGTGCAAAAGGATGAAGTCCATCATGTTTCTGTTCCTGTGTAAGTGATGAAGTAATTACCAAAATAATGCAGAACATGTGACAAGAACCTGGCATATTTTCCATAACAGTGTCTATTCCTGCTCTGTGGGTTGTGCTATAGGTTTGTACTTGTCTCCTGCATCGTAGAGACTGTAAATGAGGACTGGTGCAGGACGAGCTCTCTACAGCTGTCCAAATAAATCTGATTTTTACATGTCTCTAAGTCTGAAAGTAAACAGAAAGTAGCAGCTTGGTGTGGTCGTTACAGCTAATGACCAAATCTCTGAAAGCTGAGAGGAATCTCTCTCTGTGTCTTATCTTCCTCTTTCTATCTTCCTCCTCTTATCTCCACCATCTCCCCTCTTCTCTGGTCCACGAGGTGGACAGAAGGAGGAGGGGTCGGATGGAGCTGCTGCTCTGAAGTCTGAAGCGCTAATGAGAGATTTTTGAGAGTTTTGAAAATGTAATCAATTCAGAGTTTCTTAAAACTCAAAGAGGGAGAAGGAGAAAGTTTGAAGCAGAAAAACTTTGGCCATAATTTATATACAAGTCTGTAACTCTGTAAGGAGAGCAGTCCAGTCAAGTTTTCTCCATCATCTTTCATGCTCTTTATACACTCTAAAGACCCCAAGAGGAATTTTAAGGGCAATCTTAAGAGAGAATTTTTGCAGGGCAAATTACCACAGAGAGCAAATGGATTTTCTCCCAGCCTCTGTATTATATAATGCTAGCCTGGGTTTACTCAGATATGTTTCCACTGCAGCCAGGCTATTTATAGGCTTACACAGTGGGGTAAAAGAGCGTTTCATCATTATTATTGTGGATGTCAATCTGAGAATGGTAACTGTATTTGCAAAATATTTAAATATTTAAACTACATCTATTTTTCACTGGAAAAGATTTTTCTTTTCTGAGATGTCTTTCTTTCCAGCATGGTGCAACAGTTCAATTTCATATGTGCACTCTGGCTTTTAATCTACCACATCATGACAGGACCCAGTGTAACACCCTCACATAATGATGGCAGTAGGTGTACCAAGGTCTGTAAGTCAGCGCTGACTGATATGCAGCATTAAAATAGGAGGAATTATTAACATTACTCAACTGTTATCATTTCTAAAAAGCTTGTTTGTAGAAAAATCTGAGCGTTTTAATTTAATAACTCAATCAGGCTATATATTTAACTTGAAGCTCATTCATCTCAGCATCAAATTATAACCTCCCTGTCGATTTATCTCTAATAATCTCTGACATAAAATCCTTTACCCATGAAAAATCTGATTTTTTTGTCCAAGTGCATTATTTTCTTTTATAATAATTGAAGTTTGAGTTGTATCATTTTATTCTATTACAACTGTTTGATTTGAACATTTTCAGTACATTCAAATCCTGTATATTAGTTTATGTTTTGATATGTCAAACCCCCCAAAATGTCAGGCGGTGCACCCGTCTGAGCAAATTAACAGACCAATTAAACAGTGAAGTGGAACTATGTCATAAATTTACATTTGCAACACTTCAAATAATCCAAATTTCACAAACAGAAAATATTTTAGAGCTTTTGAGATTAGTAAAACCTTTCTGTGATTTGGATGTTGTCAGATGTCAGGATGGTACCATTCTGTATACGGGGCTTTTACTTTGAAGTGATGAGGTAAAAACAATGACAGGATATTACATCTTCCAGAGAAGTGACATTTATAGCTGAAAAATTAAAAGTCTTTAATTCCTTTTAAGATTTTGATAAAACCACTACTTTCAGCTCAGATTTGGTCTGGTTCACTTTCCACTGTAGAGTCTATGGGATATTTACCAAAGATTTTATTTAGTATTAATGGTAGACAAATATAGTGTTGGTGTATTGGTATACTGTATAACTAGCTGCTGATGGTAGAGAGAAGGACAGACAGATTCCTTGGTTGTCTGACTCCTCTTGTCTTTAACTCTCCAGCCTTTAGAAGTGATGCTGCTGCAGCTGAGGAAGAGGAGGCTTCACCTCATTCAGAAAGATGTCTGCTTCTTACCAGTTGATGCCTGGCTTTTTTTCCACAGTCGTTTAGATCAACCTCTTGAAATGCAGACCATACTGAGCCGTCATCTGAAATTTAATGTCAGATCAGATGTGAGCAGGCGTCCTTTGGGGTTTAGGAGGAAAAAAAAAACAAATGTTGCAATCTGTAGAGATACACAAAGGAACCGAAATAGACACCAAAACTTTATCAACCTCAGTTTGATAAGTGGACTGGATACAATATGAGGGATTTTGCAGCAGTGTCAAGTTGTATTTAGTGAAAAGGTTGTTTTTTTTTGTTTGCTTGCTTCAGGGCAAAGCAAGCAAAAATTTATAGACTCTAGACTTGGTATATGCATAAATATCAGTATTTTTGAGCAATATATTTCCTGGTTGTCCATGTTTGTGTATTTCATCTTGTCAGTACGTTTGTTAGTTTAGTCCCAGTGATTTAAATACTGTTTACGACTGAAGCTCAGTATTTTGCAGGGCTATGGGTGGAATATTGAGAATAGTAACACTGCAGATATATGGGAGCTGTTTGATGTTGTGGCTGTTAAACTGCAGCAGAATAACAATGCAGTGATCAGATAGAGAGGTGCTGTGTCACAATATGTACGTTTCTGCTCAGTGGTTCCTGGTAATACAAGCCAGTTCATAGCATGAACAAGGACAAAATGACATTTTGTATCTGCAGTACATGTGTTCTCAGTAAAGTTATTGCACTGCCAAATTAAATATGTTGTAAAGAGTGACTTGAATTTCACTCCATATTTAATAGTCATATTATATTCATGGTCTTTTCCCCCCATTGTTATGCTGAACATGCAGTTATTCAGAATCTAAAGGCTGTGTTGTTTTTTTTGCTACTTGGTAAAACATTTTAATATCCTGCTGTTTTGTAATTATCATGTGGAACAACATTGGTAAAGCTGAAGTTAATCTTGTTTGTTGTTATCAGTAAATCCAACTAATCTTTGCCAGAATTTGAGAATGACAAAATAGTCTTATTGCACACATTTAGTTGCAGACAGATTAGCACTCTGCAGCTGCATGTGCACGGTGATTTGAAAATGGAGAGCGTATATCACTAAAGAGTAACAAGTTTGTACTTCTCATAGATGTTACTACAATTTAATGCAACAATTTAAGTTTTTTCCTCCCTGCACGGCTTTGACTTGTTGTATTTTTTGTCAAACAGGCAACACAAATTTTACAGACAGTATCAGGTTCGGTGCACAGAATTGCCACAATGATGCACTTTAACCTGGTTGGTGGTTCACAATGGCACAATTAAATGTCAAATAAACCACAGACCCAGTTAAAAACAAAATTGGATCAGCAGAAACACGCAAACTTTCTGCATCAGTGGTATTAAAACTTAACAGACCATGTATTCACCTGTGTTGTACACTTGTGAGGGAGCAACTGTGCACATGGAGGAAACAGAGCGACCCACAATTTGGACAAGGTCCACACACAGCTGCTCTGTGTTTCTGGTTCATTGAGCATCAAGTGTGTTTTGGTTAATTATTTGAAAAAAAAAAAAAAGAGTTTTCACTTTTTTATATAAAAGTATGTGATCCAGAGACAAGTACATGCTTGTTGTGGTACTTAATCATTTTCAATGAAAGCATGACTGGCTTTGTTATGTTAAAAACAGTTGGATGTCATGTTTTTTAGTATTTTGTGAAGTATTGGATTAGATGGTAGTAAACCAGAGTTGAGTTAAACTAAAGCTGTGGTCTATCGTTTATTCTAACTGTACAGAAACTGCCATATTGGAAGAAATCCATAAAGGTTATCAATGTCCTCCGAGTGGGAGAACAGGAAAGTGAATGAAAATCTAATAGGATGTGTTTGACTCATTCCAGAGTTAATGGCGTTAAACTCTTAGAGAGAGAGAGAAAAGGGGGCTTTGGCCTGAGAGTTGAGGAGGGGCCTGTAACGGGGCCATAGACCTGTGGCACCCTGCCAACAGCCACTAATAGAGCCATAAAGCAATTACCAGGAAACAGTGAGAGAGTCGGGGGGTGGAGGGAGAGCGAAGTGGGGAGTAGGAGAGGCAGAGATGGATTATGGGACAGATAAATACAAGAATGGAGGACAGGATTTATAGTATACTGAGTGGAAAAGAAAAAAAGGAATGTGAAATTCATTAGGACAACAAGAAAAGTGATGGAGGCAAATAGGATTTGTGCCATTTGATATGACCATTAGCTGATAATCAGTTTGAGAGAGAAATGAGAGCGCTGTATCTGAACCTGCAGATCAGATCCTGCAGCACCGACTGCCCGGCCAACTCCCCCGTGGTCCCTAAATCTGTTGTATGTGTGTGTTTGTGTGTCATCGTACTTAATATGTTTACAGAATGTTTTGTTTATCTCTGCTGAAGAAACATGTCGGACGAAGTCACTGGAGATGGAAAATGGAAATTTACATAGTAGAAGTACATTTGGTATCGAGCTGCTGAGCCGCCACTCGCTTCAAGGCAGATACCTTATAGATTAGAAATGTATTTGTGTGTGTGTGCACGTGTGTTTGTGTGTGTGTGTTCACATTAATGTGCAAGTACTCAAAGTAGCCAGAGGACTTTGAATATGCAAAGTGGTACCAAATGTTTTCCAGCTTATCAGTCTTTGAGCTTGCCAGCTGCGTTCTTTTCATTTCTACTGTACTGCAATCATTGTGCAGCATTCCTCCAAATGCATTAGATAAGAAAACTACAG
>OOFC01002736.1:208707-222171 GCA_900323345.1 Pseudochromis fuscus | reverse complement strand
GTGTACATGTGTATGTGTGTGTGTACATGTGTATGTGTGTACATGTGTATGTGTGTACATGTGTGTGTGTATGTGTGTGTGTGTACATGTGTGTGTGTGTGTACATGTGTATGTGTGTGTGTGTATATGTGTGTGTGTGTGTGTGTACATGTGTTTGTGTGTGTGTGTTCACATTAATGTGCAAGTACTCAAAGTAGCCAGAGGACTTTGAATATGCAAAGTGGTACCAAATGTTTTCCAGCTTATCAGTCTTTGAGCTTGCCAGCTGCGTTCTTTTCATTTCTACTGTACTGCAATCATTGTGCAGCATTCCTCCAAATGCATTAGATAAGAAAACTACAGCATATTAAAAAAGGGATGATCCCTTGTTGAGAAGATTTGTGTTGTTTTGTTTATAGAAGTCAAAGTGGAAAATATGCTGTTTGTGATAAAAAAGAAAATGCTTATGTTTTTAAATTTGCTATTTCATGACTTTTTCTTTTTTTTCCCCCTGTAATAGTTTGTAGCTCATTCAACAGATTAGATTGAACCAATTTATTATGCTTGATAATCTATATTAACATGTAAAACTTTGCAAAACCAGCCCCAGTATTTCAGGGATACAGATGTGTGACAGACACAGGAAGGTAGATGTGTACAAGAGAATAACAGCAGACAGATGAAGTGACGTCTATTGATCTGCATATTCTTGGAACAATATAAGGTTCAAAGACTTAAAACGGGAACAGATGGCTTGATAAGATGTACATGTGTATAGTGTATATGCATTTATGCTCTGTGAGTGTGGGCGAAAAAGTCCTGATTTTCTTCGTGTGAGCATATACTGTATCGGCGTGTGTGTGGGTGGCTGTTTGTGTGTTTTCAGCGCTGAAATTTCTGCAGGGTACCGACGAAAAAGAAATTCTACCGATAAAATGCTTCTTTGGAGTCAGTCCACCGCTGTTTACTTGCACAATAAATAACTTAGCGACTGAATTCCCTTTGTGTCTCTTTCTTCTCCGCTCAGGCGTAACGATGAGGTGACCCACATTAAGATCCAGAACTCAGGCGACTACTATGACCTTTACGGAGGCGAGAAGTTCGCCACGCTGGCCGAGCTGGTGCAGTATTACACTGAACAACAGGATCTCCTGCGCGAGAGGAACGGCCATGTCATCGAGCTCAAGTATCCACTCAACTGCAAGGACCCCACCTCTGAGAGGTGCGGATGAAGTCAACGCCTACATGTGCAAATAGGCTCACATTTACATATAGCCGAGCAGTATGTAGATGTAATCCGGCAGACATACACATGCATATAAACCAGTCTGAGATCAGCTTGGTATGTTTTGTCAAAACACAATCTGTGTTAAAGTTTATTCCAGACCACAGGCAGTTATTTTTATTCTAATAGCTTCAGGGTGTGAGCCTATAAAGCCTCATCCTGCCTTGAGAAGTAGCAAAACCACCTGAGAACCACCTGTGAAGTTACACTTTTTACAGTGTTTGTGAGGCTTTGTCATCGTGCAGAGAACAAAACTCCAGGCAAAATAATAAATGTTTGTTTAATTTGGGCTGTGAATATTATCATATTTAATATTACACATGCAAGTTGAGATTCATTTTGATCCCTCTGCAGCAACTATAACTAGAAATTGTAGAATTTTACTACAAACAAGCACAAAAATAATGTACAATTGGAAAAAAATAAACAACAAGATTAAATTATTATTAAAAATAGGAACAACTGAATTCTGATCCTTAAATTACATTGTATTTGAGCCACTGACGCAGAGCTGTGTAATATGACAGTAATCATCCATAGAAATGTAAATGTGATTTTTAATGATTTGTTGTTATAATTTACATTAGAAACATATGGCACTTTAAAAGTAAACGTCCTTTTGGTTTTGTTTTGGTCTCCACCATCTGCAGAGAAATATCTGGTAGTTCAGGTGCTGAGAGCTCTGTTATGTTATGTCAGGTGCTTCATTTGCTGACTGGTGACACACAGGAACAGATGTACAGTGAGTTTATCAGAGCCGAAAACATTTTGTTGCAAACAGCTGCCTGCTGTCACGAGAAAGGAGGTTGGATGAGTGAACCAAGAATAAACAAAAACAGCACGGTTGTGTTTGTGAAAATCAAAGCAAATTACAGTTCGTGTTGAGTATTATCATAATGCAATTCCACTAAGAGCCTATAGACAATCATATTGAATTATGGTCCAGCTCTTCGTCAACGCTTAGTAAACAGTTCAGTAAAACAGCAATAGGAAAGAATCAGTCATTAGCTTATTAATTATCTGCCAGTAAATGTTTACACATACTGTATGTAGATAGGATGCACTGTTCTGTATACACACACACACACACACACTCCCACACAATAAATTCAGATGCACCTCACATCCTCATGCATAAATAGGACGAATTCCCAAATGCACATTGGAACGAACTGAGTGGGTGGCGCTGCTGTTTTCGTCTATGCTCACCAAGTATCCACACAATAACATCCTTCAGACAGAATACACACAGGGTGGATGCAGATACACACTTACACCTACACGGCTTCTTTGACATGGGAGAGGAGGCCAGCTGGTGTGTCAACACTGGGAATCCACACATGCTCTCACACACTCAGAGGAAGCTTTTTCAACACGTCATCATCACGTTTCTCTTATAATGTGCAAAAAAAGCTTATTGTAGTGTAATTTAATGCTAAGCAGGTTTTGTAAACTTTCCTTTTCTACACATCTGCACGTCTTAGTTTCTATTTGGGTCTCAGAACAACTTGTGATCTATGGTTTTGGTTTATGTGGTTTTTCCATTCTGCACGAGTCTCTTGTCAGAGCTTCCGACATGTTCGTCTTCACCACACGAGAAAAAAAATGCAGACCTGCAAGTTTTTCATCTAAACACTAGTATCTGAGTGAGGCTGCAGCAATATAGGAGACACTATCAGTCTTGAGTAGGAGTCTACGCTCACACTGCACGTATACATAGACAGTATGTTAAACCCCGAGGCTACAATACGTAACTTTTTCCCTTCAGACAGGAAACATATTACTAGTCCTCCCACTCAGTTGGTCAAGTTTCTATCTAAACTCCTCTCAGTTGTCTTTTTTAAATTGTCTACCTTGCTGCAGCATCTAGCCTGAGGCTGAGATTCTCAGTCTCCATGGTAGTGGGAAAAGTAATGAATGAGGCCAGTCTGAAATAAAATCTCACTTTCACCAGGAAAGTTTTCTGGCCCATATTTTTACTTGTTTGCACTGACCTGTAGCTGCACACAGTGACCTAACACTACTTCCTGTCCACAATATGTTTTGACCCTTTATCTTAAAAAACAGGCTCATGGTGTAACAAGAAAGTAGTTTTAAAAATGTCATATAGTGGCATAAATAGAATAAAAACACCATTTTTATTTATTTTTTTAAGTACAATGTGATTTAAGACTGTAGTCAAGAAGGAATAATGATTACCTAGTAGTATATAAACTTGATTTTCAAATGAACAGTTGAGGTTTAAAATTTCTACAGCTTTAAATTGTTGGTTGATTTCTTTGATTTTGATAAAATGCAGTTTGCATTTGAATGGATGTTTATGGATTCATGTGTTATTAGCTCCACTAAGGACGTTGAGTTTCGTCTGCATTGGTTTGTCTGTCCTTCTGTTAACAACATTACAGAAAAAACCTATAAATACATTTCAGTGAGTCTTTTTTTTAACATAAGGTATTATGCAATGAACAAATGATTACATTTTGGCCAAGATCAGACTGTTAGTGTGAGAAAAAAATCCCTAAATCCCAGAAAATCCCTATCTCTGATATGGGCAAATGTTTTAAAAAATCACTATGGGTTCTGTTAAAAATCCACACACACACACACACACACACACACACGCAGGAGGGTAATGCCTACAATCTGTGACAGATTTTAATTTGTGGATACAGTTAATCAGAAATGGATACACATACATGGATTATGCCTTGGTGGAGGTTTGTCTTCTAGCTTTTAATTTCAGATTGTCTCACTTGTCTTCAGGTGGTACCATGGACATCTCTCAGGGCGGGACGCAGAGAAACTGCTCACAGACAAAGGCAAAGCCGGCAGCTTTCTGGTACGTGAGAGCCAGAGTAAACCGGGAGACTTTGTCCTCTCGGTTCTCACCAACGAGGAGAAACATGAGAACGTGGACCGCAGGACCAAGGTCACTCATGTTATGATACGCTACCAGGTGAGATGACGTATTTCAAACCACTGAAAATATACATCAAGTCAAAACAGTTTTTACCTTTTTAAACAATCTCAGGATACCTACATTATCTGTAGGCTGGTCACGATTTATTTTTGTCAGATCAGCTGCTGGAGCTGAACTGTTGATGTTTGTCTTCAGCAGGACGGCAAGTACGACGTGGGCGGCGGCGAGAGGTTCGACACCCTGGCTGACCTGGTGGATCACTACAAGAAGAACCCCATGGTTGAGAAAAGTGGCATTGTAGTGCACCTCAAACAGGTATGAAAGAGAAATGTAACAATGTCAGCATCCTAACTGGTGAATGTTTTCAGTACATATATTAGAGTAAAATGTCTTTTTTCATAGTAGCGCATTTTAAATTTAGAATAACTTGTTCAGTTCTGTTCATTAATTTCATGTTCTTGTGACGACAGCCTTTTAACGCCACGAGGATCAACGCCGCCAACATTGAGAACCGGGTACGAGAACTCAACAAAGTAGCAGACAACTCTGAGAAGCCCAAACAGGGATTCTGGGAAGAATTTGAGGTATGTAGCTGTGGACGTGCAGGAGCCATTTCTTTCAATCGTGATTTAAAAAAAAAAAAAAAGGGGGGGAATTTATAACTTAGCTAATGTTTTTGCAGTCGTTTCCACTCTGCGCTCAGTGGTTTTAATAAATGAGGCTCCAGTGACTCATGATATTCTGATTCATGTAAATTTCTCCTTTGAGTGCATCTTCTCTGGACTGACACATTTTCATAAGTGTTTTTATCACAAAGTTTTCAGTCGCTCCTGTGCAGCACACCCCTTCACAAAGCCATTAAATTCTAACTATTTTCCTTCTCTTGAATTTGTTACATAAATATCTGGTATCATCCGGTTGGCCCTTTGCTCCCTGATGACTTTAGCTGTTCATCTGCTTCATATCCATTTGTGTAGGCTTACATCTCTCTGTTGTTTTTCCACTGACTTATTTGTTTTCTTGTCTATCGTGGGAAATCTAAATGTATTTGTGGCGTCTTAACCTTTTGACTAATGATGTTGTCTGAAGCTTATCTCGCTGATGTTCTTGTTATGTTATTTTCATGCAACTGGCAGGTCATTATTGTGAATCATTTCCATTGTGTCAGGGCACATTAGCGGGTTAATTATTACATATAATTCACTGGCCTAATACCAGGTTTTTACATTGTAGGTTTCTCTCATTTTTGGATTATCTGCTGGAAGCTTAAAATCCTTATTAAGATTGTAATCATTTTTCTAATAAAATCAAATTACTTATTGCATCTTTTAAATTAAAGTGTATATAAATCACAGAATATACACAACATTAAAATTTGTGTGCTGTCTCAGAGACGAGCAACACTGTGAATTATTTTCAAATCAATTTAGGGAAACGGTGCAAGAATATAAACTAGTCTGATCAGCTTTGTGTTTGTGACTTACACCTGATTTTAATTAGAATAACTCACACACTGTAAATTAAATCTGTAATTGCTTGACATTATCTACACTTTAAGATCATCTATGCATCAAAAATATAGTTAAGGAGCAGTGAGTAAAAAAAATAATGAGCTTTGTTTGTAATTGAAGTAAACTGCTCCTCTTCAACCAGAATACTGGAGTTCATGTTGTTCCACTCCAGGGTGACCCCTGCTGTATTAAAGGCCCATTACACTGTTCAGAGCATCGAGATGATTATCTGAGTATAGATGATACAGAAATGTCCTCAAAATGTGCAGTTATTCTTTTGTTTGCAATTTCCTGGAACTTTTTTGTTAAATTAAAGACAATAACAAATATTCTTGTTTTGTTTTCCTTCTTTTTTTTTAATCGTCAACTCTCAGGTACTACAGCAGCAGGAGTGCAAACTGCTGTATCCCCGGAAAGAAGGCCAGAAGCCAGAAAACAAGAGTAAAAACAGATACAAGAATATCCTCCCCTGTGAGTCACGCAGCAACCTGCCATTTCCTGTCTCTCCACCTTCCTGTGGAAAGAGTGACACAAATAGACAACGTAGAGGCCCAAGCAGAGCATGAAGATTTTGCTTTGAGGGCTATCAATAAAAAAAAAGGTGTGATTTCAGGAAACTGTAGATTGTTTTGTGTATTAATAAGTTTAACTTTCACCGTTTCAGTTGATACAACACGTGTTGAAATCAGGGAAATGGACCCAGATGTTCCCGGTTCAGACTACATCAATGCCAACTATATCAGAGTGAGTCTGTTCACCATCAGATGAGATAATGTATCTATGCAGTGGATCTATTTAGTAATATAGTAATTTAAGAGGACATCATCTCCATCTAAAATAACTGTGCATCTCATTTATTTGTAGGACTAAAATATCTGTTCTTTGCAATGAAACCTAAATTACATTTCCTGATATTTCTTTTAACATAAGGTATCACATAACTGCACGCTTTTGTAGGATACACAGTGCTTGTCTTCATGTCAAAATGCTCATTATTGTTGTTGGTTTCCACCCATACAGAGTATGCATGAAGAGGGCCGCCATGTGGAGGAGGGAAAAATCTTCATCGCCACCCAGGGGTGCCTACAGAATACAGTCATTGACTTCTGGAAGATGGTGTATCAGGAGAATACACATGTCATCGTGATGACCACCAAGGAGATGGAGCGAGCGAGGGTGGGCATTAGACAAATAAACAGCTGCACAATTCAGCTGAAGGCCGGTGAAACAGTGGGACTGCTTCTATGTGCCTTGTAAACTGTAAACATAACATTAATTTGCTTGAAATGCTTTTATAGATTATATTTTTTTTCTGTTTCTTTTTTCTCTTTTCCAGGAAGTTGTTTTTAGCTGGTCTCAGTACAAAACCTGGGAACACAAAATGTCTAACCTATAGTTTAAATAAAATACTGATTGAATGGAAGAACTGGAACTTTAATGCACACGTTGCACAAACACTGAACATTTTAAACTCAGTCACTTTACTATTTTGATACCTTCAACGCTTTGCTTATTTATTAAATCATTATTACTCTTTTTTATACAGTCAACTTTTGTTATTTTATTAATTTCTGCATTTCCTTGCATTTCGCTGCCCGTTTTAAGTATGTGACATAAAAATCTTTGAATCTTTTTGTTGACTTACAAATCCACTTTGTAGTCAGCCATTTTGTTCAGGCTTTTCAGATGAAAGACATCACTCGATGCTGCTAACTCATTCTGAGAGAGAGGAGTGGTCAAGTGTAGTAGGGATGATGATGATGGTAGTGTGTGGGGGTGGGTAGGGAGACGACATGGATAGTATGACAGTTAAGCTGATTGAAAAGCGGCTTGAGATGAGCTGGTTCTTTAGATTGTCTAATACCCACCACACTCCCTCTGTCTCACTCTCTCTCTCTCTCTGTGTTTTTGCTCAAATTCAGAACAAATGTGTCCGTTACTGGCCCGACCTCCACGCCACTAAGGAGTTTGGGAAGTTGCTGGTGAGGAACGTGGATGAGCGGCCAGCGCAGGACTACATCCTGAGGAAGCTGGAGGTGACACGTCTTGACCGGGTATGGAAAGCTGTGCTCACTGTTTGAGCTGACCCACTGACCTGGGGTCAGATTATCTAACGCCCTCACACATGCCCCCACACACACACACAATCCTACAGCATGTGCGTGTCCTTATGCGAGGATCGACTGCATTGGATTTCAAGAACACAAGAAGCAGACACAGAAAAAGTAGTTGGAAAAAGTTTTCTTAAGCCTGAAATAAAAAAACAACTTTTTGCTGCAGTATTGATTGTTAATACGTGTACACAATAAGTAGTAAGATTAAAAAGAAATGGCTCCATTTTCTGTGCACAGTGAACACTGTCCAATTAATTCTTTGTAGAAGCAGTTGCTTTGATCACAGCAGTCAGACTGTTTTAATATAATCTAAAAGGGAGCTGCTTCAATTATTTAAAAAGGAGGAGTTTCATTGGTATGTAATGTTTTGATATCAAGCCTTCATGTAGCTGCAAAATTGGAGATGTAATATTTTGTATGAGTATGTTGTATATTCTATTCTATACTACTATATTCTGTTCAAACTTTGAGTTGGAGCTCTGAAACTACAACGCCTGGTGGAAAACATCTTAGACGCTAGTGAACCCCTGGTGACCGTCTGTCCAACCATAATGTTTGCATTCAGGCAGACTACAGCTCAATCACTGAGTTATTAAATAATATATCACATCCTGGATCAAAGTTATGATCAAACTCTTGGAAAAAAATGGTGGCTAAAGCTGACAGTACATTCAAAACAAAGAACGGGTTTCATTCAAAAACAAGTGTATTCGGGTTATTTTACTATATAAACTGTGTAAAGGTCATGAGCATTAGTCTGTAAAACATTATGGACTGAATCCACCGTCTTCATCTTGCTGATTCCTGCAGACACGTTCCAGCTGTTACTGTTCCTTACTGTTCTAGTTACAGCAACAAAGCCTGTATGTGACTAGTGGAGGATATATAACCATAACCAGTACTCACTGTGATCGGGGAAAAAAACCTCCTTGAATTAAACTGTTAGTGACACACATGAGGTTTGGCAGAACTTTCCCAAACTTTTTCTGTGGGATGAAGATTGTAGGTTTTTCCCTTTATTTCCTACAGAGCTGTACAGCTAGTGTGAGGACTAAAGAGATTCAAACTCATCAGGCTACAAACAAACAAACAAACAGCATAAACATTGCAACAAAAATGTAAAAAATAATGACTGCTAACTCTTTATCTTTGTCACTGTAGAAGGAGCCTCAGAGGTACATCTGGCACTATCAGTACCTGAGCTGGCCAGACCACGGGGTGCCCAACGAGCCCGGTGGTGTCCTCTGGTTTCTAGAGGAAGTCAACCGCACTCAGAGCAGCATTCCAGACACCGGACCCATTGTCGTCCACTGCAGGTACATGTTTTATCATAGGAAGCTTTGGTAGACGTTATAGTGGGTCGAGTAAAGAAAAAATAAGAAATGGGATTTAGTTTACACTTCCAGCACCCAGCTAACAGCAAGTTATTAAAATATCATCCATCATACAGTGCACTCCTCTTTACACACACATACTCTCACTGGGCACTTCATTAACTGTATGCTTTATACTGTGTAATACATAAAACCATGCAAATGCACATCGGGAGTTTCAAACAAATTTAATTGAAAAAAAAATATCAAAATTGGAAAAATTGTATCTCAGTGGCTTTGCCCGATTGTTGGTTCCAGATGGGCTGGTGGGACTATTTTTTGAACTGCTGATCTCCTGAGATTTACACGAACAGTTTCAAGAGTTCATTCAGAGTGGTGCAATTAAAAAAAAAAAAAAAAAACGAAATCGGCAAGTGGCTGTACTGTGAAAAGAAACACCTTGTTGGTGCAAGAGGTCGGAGGAGACTGGCCAGGCTGGCTGGAGCTGACAGAACGCCTACAGTACTTCAGATAAACCACTCTGCACCACTGTGCCGAGCAGAAAAGCCTCTCTGAATGCACAGCGTGTCCAGCCTTGAAGCAGATGGGCTACAACAGCAGAAAGACCACTTCAGGTGTCAGCCAAGAACAGATATCTGAGGCTGCAGTGGACACATTCTCACCAAAACTGAATAGCTGAAGACTGGAAAAACATACCCTGGTCTGATGAATCTGTGTTTCGGCTGAGGCTGCAGATGGTGGGCTCAGAGTTTGGCATCGACAGCCTGAATCCATGGACCCAACCTGCTACATGTCATCAGTCCAGGTTGCTGCTGTACTGTAATAGTGTGGGGAAGGTTTTTCCGGCACACTTTGAGTCCCCTTAATACCAATTAGTCATGGTTTAAATGTCACAGTGTGAGCTGCTGATACTGTGCACCTTCTTTATGGTCACATTTTACAGTCTTGGCTGCATCCAGCATGATAATGCACCGTGTCACAAAGCAAATGTCACTTCAAACTAGTTTCATGAACATGACGATGAGTGCAGTGTTCTTCAGTGGTTTCCCCTGTCACCAGATCAAATGTGCAGAACTGAGATTGATTTGAGAGCTAAAAGAGGATGGACACAGTATTAGAACAAGGCTTCATGCAGGAAGTGATACACAAAGTCCCTCTTATTTTTCTTGATATACACAATTTGTTTTAGTCCATTGATTTTTTTTGGACTCACCAATGTTTTCTTATTTTTGCTGTTTACTTTGCTAACAGAAGATTTTCCCAGTGTCCACAACTCACTGTCACCACATAAGACAAAAAATCTTACATTCACATGAGATCCGTTGTGTTTCTAATGAAGTGCTCAGTGAGTGCATGTTCAGCCTCCTCGTCCAAACCCCAAACCTGAGGGCAGTGTTTCGAGGGCACAACTTCAGATTCTCTTACACTGAAGACATCAAACACATCTGGTGAAAATAATTCAAGCGGTGCTGAAGATGACTTGAAATTGTCTCTGTGCGCATTAAAATGTACAGATTACAAGTTACCCAATGAATCAGCCAATCACAGTGCTCAAACAGGAAGGAAATTCAATCAACTGATATGCATTTTTACATTTTTGTTTAGTTTATTTTAATATAAAATTACATTTAGAGTGTATAAAACACAGTTTAACCCAACTTTAACCAAAGGATTAACTCCTGATTAATTTTTACTTTATTGTTTCCTCCTTTTTTTTGCTGGGGGGGTTGGGGTGGTACTCGTTTGAGTCCAAACCAACTCGTGTGATTATAAAGGATTTGGACCTACAACTGAATTCCACCATGGTCATCTATCTGTTTTTGGGCACAAGACTGAGTTTAAACATATAGGAGTTTATGACATATTGTTCCAAATGGCCACTTGGGTGCGCTATGATTAAGGTTCAACAGGTAGACCAAACTAGTGTCAGTGTACCTAATTCAAAATGTTCATTATAAACTAACATATTTATAAAACTTGTTAGTAAATTAACTTTATTTCTGTGAAAATGTTCTTTTATTGCAGTAATGCCCTGACCTCAGTGACCCTCAGCCATAATCAGAGTTATAAGACTTTTAATTACACGCACCCCTCAGCATTTAGTATTTTTAGTAGCTGGTAGATAAATCTGTTTCTTATCTGAAAAAGAAACCCATTCAAACAATGCAAATATATCAATATATCAATAAATAAATAAATAATGTCTTTTTATTACTGAACATTGTTACTACTTCATATTTAGCTTAGTTACAGATTTAGGTCATTTTGATTGGTTACCAACAGACAGGTGACACTGACACTGTCGAACACATTGTCTCAAAATCATGTATATATTTGCTGTTCTTCTGTGTTTCACCATAAACACCCACACACTCAGGTCTGTACTGCAAACATGATGACTGACTGACCAAACAGACCTGACTCATCACCATCACTTTATACGTGACAGCAGCACAGTCAATAATTAAGCATAGAAACCTTGAATTTCATCACCGTAGTTTTTATTGTGTCACATGAAGTTTGAGAAAAGTCTTAAGTCTCGTAAACATGTTTTCACCTGACACCCTGATGCCTAATTTCTTCAAGTCTTGGTTTTGACTTGTCACTGTGTTGTCTCTGCAGTGCGGGCATCGGCAGGACCGGCACCATCATCGTCATTGACATCCTCATTGACATTATTAACCGCCAGGGTAGGAGCCTCAAATAAGACGTCAACACACTGGATTTTTCTCTTTAAATCTTTGTATCTCTGCTGATTTCTGGATTTGTGTTTTTCAGGACTAGACTGCGACATCGACATCCCCAAGACCATCCAGAGGGTACGGCAGCAGAGGTCGGGCATGGTGCAGACGGAGGCTCAGTATAAGTTCATCTACATGGCCGTGCAGCAGTACATAGACACGGCCCAGAAGAGACTGGAGGAGGAGCAGGTATCACATGTGTTGTAAGACGTGTGGTCTCACAGTCTGAAGGCCACAGTGTGTTTTGAATCTTCAGACATCAACTTAACAACTTACTTTTTGTCACACTACTGAATCTCATGCTTACACTTTCCTGATGGATTTTGTCACTTTTCAGAGGAATAAGATGAAGGAAAGAGAATATTCCAATATCAAATATCCCCAGATGACCAACTCCAGGTCCAAGCCCAACATGGCGTCCTCTCGCTC
Source organism: Pseudochromis fuscus (assembly GCA_900323345.1). Lineage (NCBI taxonomy): Eukaryota > Metazoa > Chordata > Actinopteri > Pseudochromidae > Pseudochromis > Pseudochromis fuscus. The sequence goes on along the minus strand of OOFC01002736.1, from coordinate 209,858 downwards.
TTCTTCTGTGTGAGTTATCATGTAATAGATGATAAAATGTGATTGTACGACAGAAGGAGTGTGTTTTTTCAGTAAATATTTTCTTGCTGTGTTTATTGCAGGTTGACAAACGATGATTCTTCGAGTGTCTACGAGAACATAAACTTTAAAAGCCCTCAGACGTCTTTTAGCAGTAACACCAGGAGGTAAAGCTGTCGCCGTGGACCTCCACTTCTCTCTGTCTGCCTCTCTGTAAGTGTCTGTTCATCTCAGTCCACATAGTTTTCACACTTTTCTTTCAAACTACAAAATGTTTTTCCATTACAGTGACTCTGATGAATGGAAAAACGATACACATGTGGGATTCCTCTGCGTGTAAATTAAGCTTTTGGTGGAAAACCTGAGAAGTCGACTCGACGTGTCAGAAAAACAAAATTTTCCCCTAAAATTGAAACTCAAGGTGCTTTTCTGCTGATAGGAGACAGTTCTCTATCTGCCTGTGAGTCAAACTCATTTTCCTCTTGTCAGTAGACGGGTAATATTCTTTTATTTTTGCATTTTTTAGATTGTGCGATGGCTGCTGAGCTCGCTTTGCAGAATAGCAGAGCTTCCTTTTTAAAGCAGCAAAAGATTCAATTTAGGATCAAATTGTAATCAACCTCAATTCTCCCATTCTTCTCTGCTTCACAGCGACGAGTAAAAACACAGTAGAGAGGGAACCCAGCAGTGTGGAGGTGAATGAGTCATAGCTTTAGGGTCATTGGTGCGAGACATACACTGAATGACATTGAAATCACCAGTGAATGTATTTTCAGATGTATGTTAAATTAATGATCTTCACCAAGGAAGGATGTTTGTGCCTGTGCTTGTGTGTTTGTCAGTCTGTTAGCAACATTACAGGAAGACTACTGAACATCTTGATGATTTTTCGGGGGGGAGATTACCCAAGGAATTAATTATAAAACTTAGAGCAAGATCAAAGTATGTGATCCAGTCTGAAACAAACTCTGATAAATCCATTTCTGTGTAACAGGCAGAGGTTTAACAACATAGTGTCACCACCTGATGGCAACAGTGTTCAGTCAATAGCATCAGTACAGCTGGATTATGCTGCTGAGTGTTTTCTCATTTTACATGTTTTGTTTTTGCAGTTAAAAGGAAATTATTATAGT
>OOFC01002736.1:167297-206902 GCA_900323345.1 Pseudochromis fuscus | reverse complement strand
CCACAGAGACCCCATCAGGCCTCTGAAGGTGTGCGTTGCCATGTCAGCCTCCATGGATGCTCGATCAGTCCCAGAGGAGATCAAGGCCGGCCAAGTCTTTGAACTTTTTGCACCCATTCCTGAACCGTGTCTGCAGTGTGGCAGATTATCCTGCTGACAGAGATCACTGCCATCAGGGAATACCATTGTCCTTCCTTTGCACTAATTCTGGTACTAACCACTGCGCACTAGGACACACTGGACTCGACATCACAGTGTGATCCTCGTCAGAGTCGTTCAGAATCTTGATCTTTTTTTTTCCCCTGCTTCACCTTCAGGACCTCACTGCTCACTCGCTGCCTAATATATCCCAGCCCTGACAGGTGACACCAGATAATCAGTGTTCCTCACTTCACCTGCCACTGGGTTTAATGTTGTGGCTGATCGGTGTACGTCAAAGTAGCATCCCCAGCACTGACTTTAATCTAGATTGTAATAGTAATTTGAAGTCTGTATCTGACAGGAGGTGAGGTGGAGAGGATTCCTGAATGAATGAGTGGTCGGAGTTGAGCTTGGCCGACTGCCGACTCTCGGCTCGCTCTGACTGGCTGTCGTCGTTAATCGGCAGGTCTGATGCAGTTCAACATCTGTCAGAGCAGATCGTCACAAGGAGACAAGAGAAAGAGGGGGGGGCGATTACAGTAGGCCAGATGGCCATCTGCCTGAGATTGAAGAATAGATTTGTCTCCAAAAAGTAATTTAGAAGATGGCCATAATCCAGGCTTGATGATAGCGGGGCGAGTAAGCCGACGTCATTGATGTGATAAGGAAGATGGTGGTGCCGTCGCGCACTGAGCCCCCTCTGTGCTGTCTGGCAGATTGTTGGTTATTTTTAGCCTCCAGGATCAGCACCAAAATATCCTGCTCAAATACAAGCGGAGATATGTTGGTGAAATCTAAACCTAGCTCCTTTAAAATGTAGCAGCTCAATGGTCCAATGACAATAATTTTTTTTTTTTTTTAGATTTTTAAGGTGTTAAAATAAACCTGGAGTGAGCGGAGGCTTTTGTATTCAGACCATTCCTCTTTCTCCACCAGCAGAAGCTAACCAGGTCAAGGACACTTGCATGCTGGATTCACCTTGTCATAAATTCAATCAAGACACAGTACTCAGTCTATGCACTGAAATGACTATAGTTAAATAAAACTGTCATTTGATACCGTTGAATGTAAGCTGCAGCCGCCATATTGCCTCAGCAGCTCAGATTCAGTCACTTGTCTTTAAGTTTGGAGACTTTTCCTCAGATGAATCGGCCCCAAAGTGTTTTAATGTTTGATTCCTTATGTGAATAAAGGCTTTGTTTTAGAAAATGAACCTGTCAGTGAAGGCCTGCAGTGTGTCTGTTGATAAAAACGCTGCACCGCTTTGTGTTTCTTTCAGTTGAACATGGAGGATGTTTAAATCCCCCCAGTTTTTCCCCTTTTGTGTTATTTCCCTCTCTGACCTGTGACCTGTGGTCTTTGTCCAGCGATGGAGAAACGACTTGTGTGTTTTCTTGTTTCTGAACTGTTGTGCGCTGTGGGTGAACTTCAGTTTTTATTGTATTTCACTTTGCCTCTGTGGGTCAAATTGTTTTATGATTTGGTGAAAACATCAGTACTTGAAAGTGTGAAACTGCTGAACCTTTGGCCTCAGGCTGTGTGGATGTGCGTTGGCTGTGGATGTATTTTCAGTAGTGCACTAGATTTTTTTTTTTTTTTTTTTGCCATCAGTGTATTTTTTTTTCTTGTTTTATTAGTTTCAAATTATTGTAATTGATGGTTTTATTCATTCTTGCATTTTGTATTGTACGTTGGGTTCAAATAATTATTTTTTTATTGGTGTAATTTCACCATTGATTAGTAAAGTCTGGCTCTCTGAACCAGTACACGCAGAGGTACACAGTAGTATCACAATACTCTGTCTCTGCTCGTCCTCTTACTTTTACTTGAACATGATGTCTGTGTTTTGTTTTGATTCCTCTGTTCCTCTGTTTGTTGCAGTAAGTCTGAAGTGAGTCGTGCTCCCATGTTGTTCAGTGGAGGCTCCGCCCCCTTTTCCTCCTCTTCTTGCACTGGCTCCACCCAGACGCCTTTTTTTTTTTTTTTTGCTGTATAGGCTACAACCGCTGATGCAATGAGTTGCCAGAAATGGCATCAAAATGGTTTATTATTATTATTATATAGTTTAATAAATATCTATGATGGCACTATAAAAAATGACTGTTTCTGCTGTCTTTACTTTAACCTCTGCTGCTTCTATTTATAGAAATGTTTCCTGGAAACTTTGCCCCTAAGTGAAAGAACAAACAGTATAACAAGCACAGCTTCATGTATCTCGGACTGTTTGGCCTCCAGGTTGAATCCCTGCAGTGGAGCAGCAGCAGAAAACAAGCAGTGTGTTTTGAAGCAGTGCTTGTGTTGCCTCTGCCATCTTATCCATCCACTTGTCCTTTGAAATGGAGAATTGCTCGAGCGCATGAACTGCATTGTGACAGAGAATACTGAGCCCACTTAACTAATATTAATACTGAAGAGCCAGGCTGGAAACACGTTGCAGAAAGACACAATTTTCACCAGTAACGACATGTTATTTATTTTTTTACCCCATGGTTGAAATGGCCAGTAGAAAATATTCCTTATAACTTAAAAGCAAGTAAAATATGCAGGAAAAAAATCCTGCGTGATGAGTTTGAAAGTAGTTCTCTCTTAGCTATTATTTTCTGCATTTCAACACGTGAGCAGCAGCTTCAATAAAAAAACATTTTATTTGGCTGCCACTCACCAACAGAGAGGCTGTTTATTCTGATGTATTAAGGGGAAAAACAACATGAAAATTGTCTTTTCTAATGGAAATGATGCCAACTAACAAGATGCCATCATTTTCATTATCATTTTAACATTGAATATTTTATTGTCTTCCTCGTGTACTGATGGAAAGCAGTTTTGAAGCCATGACTTAGCTTTTTTTGGTTTCATCTGGAGTTATTGTTTCACCACTTTTACTGGTAGCGCTTCAGGAAGTTTTGCTTCACCTCTAAATGACTGTTTGAATTTAAAGTAACTCTATTATCAACCACGTCACACCTGAGTAATTTGGAAAACCCCCAGAGCTGAAGTTTTCCTTCATCTGACGCACCTCCTCCAGGAATAAATGAAGTCAGATTCCTGGTAAGACAAAGGAAGGCTTGGCTTTTACAGCCCTTGAATCCAAGGGTCATATCAGGAGGAAATGACCAGCGGCAATGGTTTGTTTTCCAGCTCCACCCTGAGACCAATATTTAGTTTTAATATGCATATCAGAATGTCAGGAGGAGCACTTACAACATCTGCAGATGTTTTACAGATTAAAAAATTACAGCATATGTTTTACTGATTAAAAAAAGCTACTTAGTGTTTTTGAAATATTGCGAAAATGCATGAGCATCATAAAACACAATCATTACAGCGTACATTATTTCACAGAGACAGAATCTGAGTTAATACCTCACTTTTTATTATAGTACTGTAAACAATGGCATATCAAAACAAATGCTCACATGTACATTGATATTGTTTGCTTGGCACACTGGGATTACATTCATTCTTGTTGTGACAAACAGCCAGCTGGATATTTGCAAAGCAAAGTTCAAATTTCTTGAATAAATGCCAGCACTTGAAGCGTCACTGTCTGGCTTGGATTTAGTGGTGAGTGTCTACGTCATCACACAATGCTGCAACAAATCAATCCATTTGTGTTCCAACTAATTTCACACTGATGACAGATTCTGATCTAATTTCAAAATACAGCCGTGGATTAAAGTGCAAACAAACAAACTACTATTTGTGCATGTTTCTGTGTCACTGAACAAACGCAGTCGCTGTCAGAGTCAAACCTTGTCACTGCTGGTGCTCTTTGTATCAGTCTTGCCTGTGTGGACACTTCATGTGCTCTGTCCATGTCCATCCTCTCCAGCTTTGTGGAGTTCAGGCTGCTGTGTGTGGAAATTTTAAGTGATTGTAATTTAACAAAAATCAAAATAATCCAACTTATTTTGAAGGCATATGTCATAACACAAAACTTCCAGTAAAATCTGATGCAGTCTTTGTTGCTTTACTTCCTGTCAAAATTTCCAAAATGTTTATTTTTGTTTTTGCAACCACCACTAGATGGCACTAAAATCAGTTGTTAATAATCTGAGGCCTTGAAAGTTGTGTATCAAGTGCACTTTTCAAAAGTGCAATTACTCACTAAAAATTGACAATGACAGATACTTTTTAAAATTTACCATTTACAGTGTCATATACAGTCTTATCTACACTGAGTGAAGTTCAGTGAGTGTAGAGGTTCACACTCTCAGACCAGCTGGCCTGGTGAAGGGGCTGAAGGTGGTGGTGGTGGTGGTAGCAGCAGGCTGTATGGATTCTCTCATGCAGCGCATGTTCCCAGTGGTGAATACACACTGCAGAGGCCACAGCACAACCACAACAAGCAGCACCATGAGCACAATGAAGAGGACCATCCTCTTCCAATCTGCCAGTCGGCCCATCGGGCCAAAAGTCCGGGACCTTGTCGGAGTCGGTGCATCCGCCGACTTGTTGGCCCCAATGTCAATACAGATGCAGAAGGCCGTGGGACTGTCAGGGGCACCCGAGCCAGAGTCCTGCCTGGAGCTTTTGTAGCACAGCTTCTGCCCATCCAGCCACACCGGCTCCTCCTGCTGCTGGTGGCTGGGCAGCTTGCAGAGGACCTCACGACTGGTGGCCAGGGCCGGGGGTCCCTCCTCAGGCACCATGGTGAGCTGACGGCAGAAGGGGCAAGAGAGACGTGCATTGCCGCTGTTGTCGTCCTGGTCGGCCCCTGAGACTGCCATGAGGCGGGAAAGGCACTCAAGGCAGAAGGTGTGGGTGCACTCCAGCAGCTTGGGTGTTTTGAAGACATTGTCATAGGTGTTGTAGCAGATGGAGCATTCGGGCTGGCTCACCACCGACACCTTCTTGAGACGCTCTGCAGTCGCTTCTGGGGGGTCGATCTGTGTGTGCCAAATCTCTGGGGTCTGTTCCATCTTCAGAAACGTGAACCTTCCCTCTCCTTCGTCCAGTCTCCTGTGGACTCTTTGGGGGTTTTGTCTTTCCTCCTCTTGGTCTGCTGCTCCTGGATTATCTTCAAAGAATGAATAAAAAGTAGAGTTTAGTTTTGTTACCTCTAATGGCTGCACCCGAACCCAAACCATAGTTTTCAGTCTGGCTGGACCATAATCTGAACAAGTCATTTTATAAAGCCTGACGAAATGTTTGAACTCTGAACACTCAGCACACAGATAATCACACAGAGTTGACAGGATTTCTCTCTGTCAATGAGTAATTCAGATGCAGGGGTGATGTAAAATGGGCCGAATGTGTTTGGAGATATAGTTGATTCACTAAACCAACAGCAGGACAAACAAATGAGTCAGTTAGGTTACGTGACCACATTCACCTCTGTGTGTAGCATGGGCAGTTTTAGCAGGCATGGTGTAATTATCCACATGGACATACTGTTCCCAAGAAAACAACATCAGGATTTTCCAGTCACGTCTACAACTTAGTCAAGTGTTGGGCCTTGAAGAAGCCAAAATCAGGATATACATGAACTTTAATTCTACCATACAATGTAAAAATGACAAACCTCTACTCACTGCACCTATAGCTGTTGGTACTGTTTTAATGCAGGGCTGGGGAGTGGATCAGTCATAAACACTGAAACCCAGAGAGTCATCATTAGATGTTATTAAATAAAGAAGTCTGGTTTTCTCATTCGAGTGAAGTCATAGTGCAAACTTAATGCTCTCAGGGTCCTGTGGTACTGAGGATGTTTTGTATTATTTATTATTTTCTTTAAGCCTCATCAGCATGTTTTAAATATTCCTGTACTGACTGCAGGTAGCAAATACATGAAAATTCAATTGACAATTGTATCTTGCTATTTATTTTGCTGTTTTTTGTGAACCATCCATTTTACAAAATGAAGTTTCTAATAATAAGAAAAAGATACTTGTGTTTTATATTCATGTTTACATTTGACATTTTATGGATTAAACAAGATTGTGTACATGATGTGGTTTGGCAGATTCATTAAGACACAAGACTATCAATCATCAAATCTCACACATAACTAGACCACTAACGAGGTCAGAGGTCAGCGTGCGCTGCATTGTGCAGGCATTAGCTAATAATGCTAATGTACAATGATAAAGATAAATGGACGTCGGGAAGTTAATTAATGTTGAGGACTCTCATCGTTGATCACCGATGGTCCCGACCAGGGTCCAGTTGTTCAAAAGTAATCTGACTGATTGGATTAAGTCTTAAAAATGATTGTTGAAAAAAATATATATTCAGAAATCAGATTAGATCAATTAATTCAGTCTTTTTTTAATCTTGGTCAAACCTTCAATATATGTTTTTCACGACTATTTGGTCTGTGTGCATGTTCACTGTTACAGTGTTAAAGCAGGTAAAGTGTGCTAAAAGGTTTATTATTAAACCTTTTTATGACAGTAAAGGCGAAAAAAAGATTTTGTCACCTTAGAATAATCCGTATTAAACACATATAATTTATTTAATTTATTTTTAATCATTCAAAACACAAGGATTTGTGAATAATGTATATGTTTGCTGTGGAACAACATTTATTTGTTGTTGTTTTTTTACAGAACTGATCAGTTGTGATATGTAGTCCTATTAAGAGCAGTGCTGATCCAGGTCTGGTCTTGAAAAGTGATCAAGAAGATCCAATCCACAGTTGTTTGGGGTAAGATAGATTACTTGATGTTGGACAGCACAGTATGAGATTTCCAGATCGATATCATTCTAACCCAGATTACATGTTGTGAACAACTGGGCGACTCTTTACATTTTGATATATTTGTATCTTTTCATGATGCTGATATTATCAGGTTTAACAGCGACTAACAAGCATGATGTTATAAAGCTGACTTTGTATCAGTCCCCCATGAAACAAACGAAAACTGTTCTGCACAGACTGTGAAAACCAACACCTATGTTAATGTAATTAACACAGATAAATAGCTGATACATGTAGATAAGAGGTTATCAGTATAACTCCATGGAGTTTACATTAAAGACTTATTTACTGTATTTTAATGATTTAGGGTCTGGTTTGCATGTGAGGACAGCGAGCGTAGCATTGCAGATGCATACCAGCCGGTACAGGGAGTCCTTGGAGCCTCGATGCCTCCAGCAGCTGATGAAGGATTGTTGTGGGTGAGTTAGTAACACGTGAGTAGCAGCGATAAACACAGGCCGCATTGTTAATGTGACTTTTTGTTCACATCTGTTTGGCACTTTGCAGAAACTAATAGACTGAGCTCCGGGGCACTGTGGGGTGACCCGGAGCAGGTCTGGGTAGTCTGATGTCTGCGGGACAGCAGCGCTGGAGGACAGAGTGTCTGCTCTCCTCTGAGTCTGCTCTGCTTGTTTCATGTTTTAGGATGATAAGAATATTACATGGTAATGGCCTGCCTGCGGGTGTTGTGGGTTCTGTATTAAAAGTGGCTAATGTGAAGGTGACTGTGTGTGTTTGTGCATTAAGGATGAAGGATGTCGGAGCACAGGTGTTCTCCTCCCGGTGCCCTCAGGGCTGGTCTTGCCCCAGTTCTCCCCTCCACACAAAGTCCCTGCTTGTTCTCCGTCTAATCGCTCCATCTACCCTTGACATTCCTGCACAGCCAAACTCTCCCTCGCTCCTCATCGCTGCTGAAGTCACTCACGCTTTAGGAGGATGAGAACGGATTTTTCTGTCTAATTACACCTGGCTTATCACTTTAAAGCCTCCTTTAACCACGGATTGTTACTCAATTTCTCTATTGCTCAAATTGAAATGTAGTTATCGGGTGCGGCCCTTTTTACAGGACATCTGCCGCACCTGCTGTAAGTGATGAAGCAAACCCACAGTATCAGTGTGGATAAAATTTAACTTTCCATGATGAACTTTTTATTTTTTTATTGAGCTCACAAACTACTAGAAAAAAAAACATCCCCGGTACAATGTATGGTGCAGGTTACTCAAAAAAAATCAATGAAAATCTTCATGTTCAAATATTTACACAGCTGGTAAAGCAGCTTTAAAAAATAACAAACCGAATGGAGATCTAAAAAAAAAAAAGGAAATATTAACCAGAGGTTGCATCTTGTGACAATTTATGTTCATGCAATTAAACTTTTATATTATTAGTTTAAAGAGTTCATTCACACATACAGTCAAAGTCGCTGTTAACTAGTTTGTGTTTCAGATTTCTTTACAGAGAAGCAGCTGAAGGACTTCAAAATGAGAAACACTTTCTCAAACCCTCAGGCTGTGTTACATTGCATGAGCATAAAGTAAACAGCAACCAACCAAGCATCAAAAAAACAACCGAGTTTCACATTGTCAAAAGCCAAAGTACAGCCTCAGGCAGGTGTACTCCTAATGAGCCGCCGACTCCCTGCCTGACGGAGTACTTCTTACAGTAGAAAGTGTAGTTTTTTGTTCAACCTTACAGTGTAAGGATAAAAAAACAAACACTGAAACTTCCTGGCTCGGGCTGTGTACTTGATGTGACCTCACCTGTATGAGGTCTACATGTGCCTCCATTTACAGAGGTGTGGTAACAAATTTACCTGCTTGGTTAAAGTTTTACAGTTTACTGCTCTGCTTGTAAGTTCCTTGTGAGCTTATTTACCAACAGCAACCTTTATTTCACACACTGACTACACTGGAGACAAGTTACTGAACTGGTGAAATATGTTATTGAAGAATAATTAAGAATACGACAGAGTCTATACATGGATGATTACTTTCAGTAGTGAGGAGATTTTTAGGTGAGACGATGCAGATTTAAAAAGAAGAAATACCTCATTCTTTCTTTAACAAATAAAAAGCTGAATCCATAAGCAATAAAATCCCCACCCAGCCTGATTTGATCTGCTGTGATGAGCAGTAGCTTGTGGCGGCTCACATTAATTTCCTGCTTGGAAATTTGTGCTACTGTTGTGTGATTGTTCAGCATTTATCATCAGCCCAAACACACAGTCTCTGTGGCCACTGTTTAGCTCAAATTAGCAGTCTTTGTTTAAGGTGGAGGAAGTCAAACTGCCTGTTTACTGAACAGACTGCGTCAAAGTGTAATAAAAAACCAACACATTTAGGCCTCGGTCTTAAAGTCAGAAACAAAATGTTGAGAGGCTGAGAGGATGAGGAGTAAAGGCCAAACCCAAGGGTCAAATATTAACTCGCAGTAAGCCGTTGCTGAACCCAAATAAAATACCCCTATCTCTCAACACGAGATGGGTTTCTTGATTGTCTTCGAACCAGACTTTATGATCCTCTTGTCATTATCAGTACCGCATGTTTTTCACACCTGTCCCACTGACCCATTTCTGCACATATGGCAGCTCATTTGTGTGGTTGTCAAATAGTTAGTTTCGAGGTTGTTGTTGGGTTTTTTTTAACTTTGTGTAAAATATTTCTTGACTTTCAGCTCCTTTGTGTGTCTGTGTGCATTCTGTTCAACTGTCATTGACAATGCTGCACTACCTGTTCTCAGTCTGAAAAGTAAATGAAACTCGATCTACCTGATGTTTGAACTGAAGGGGGGGAGTGGAGGGAGTGGGGCGCTACAGACGGTTAAACTGAACGTGAGGCTGGGCGAGGAAAAACCGACCCGAGCGATAGATAGCGTGTGTAAACACAGAAGACAATGCAGGAAACAGTATACAGACACTGGAGAATCCCTGCTGAAGATACAGAAAACTACTCGTGAAATGCAACTACTGACTGACTACTGACTGCTGCTGGAGCTGCTGCAGGGGCTCCAGTTGGATGCAATCCACCTGCGCTGTCACATTAACAGCTCTTTGCAGCCGAGCAGAGTTTAGGAAATGGGGTTAAGGAGCCACATTTATTACAGATTAACTCAGCAGGCTGGAGTTCCTGCATGTGAGTGTGTTTGGTTTAGGGAGAATCATTTAACTTTTGGAGTATTGCAGCTCTTAAAATAACTTCAACAAAGTTAGACATTAAAAAAAAAAAAGCCTTGTAAAGTGTAACAAGAGTTGAGGCACAAATGTTGTGAAGCCTGAAGGCAACACTGAGAACAAAGGTTGAGTTTACCTGTTAGATGATGAAGATGTCAGACGGTCCTGTCTCGGTCTCTGGGATCAGCTCACTCCTTCTGAGGAAGCATTTTTCTGCAGTCGAAGGCACCTGACTGGTGAGATCCCTGCAGGGAGGCTTGGGCTTTTAATTGTGGCTCTGCTCAGGCTGAGGTCCTCTTCTGTGCTCTGCTAGTGTTATAGGTGTGTGTGTGTGTGTGTTCAGAGGCTGAGTAATATAGCTTAGGCTGTGTCAGTGTCAGCTCTGGGTTCCTCCTTCCTCGGTGTCTGTTGGCCAGTATCACCTGCCCTGCTCTGTCAGCTCCCTTTTTAGCACTCTATGCAAATGGCTCCAGACGGAGTCTTGGCCTTGAGGTTGGTATCTGGAGGCGGGGGGGAGGAGGAGGAGGAGGAGGAGGAGGAAGAGGGGGAGGAAAAGACTCAGGACTTCAAGGAGAGTAATACACATTCTTGCCCTCTCAACACCCCCTCCCTGTCTCTTTCTGTGTTGATATCTTTTTTCCCCTCCCCTCCCTCACAAAACACACATATTCTATTCTTGTCAGCATTATCCAAGTCTGTACACTCTTTAAAATTCCTGGCAGACTGCACCTTTCTTTTTTTTTTTTTTTTTTTTTTTACTCCCAGAAATGCAAACTGAATGAAACAGCCGATGTGTTGCAACATGACCGCGCTGGACATTAAACACAAAAAGACACACGAACTACACAGCGTTTGCATCAGCCGGTAGCTGCACAATGCACATAAAGGGTTCATTTCCATTGAGTCAGTGATAAGGTAACAGGTGGCAACACAGGACTGGTTTCCCACTGGAGCACCACTCCATGTAAATAGCCTCTTGTTCCACGTCTAACAGTGTTACTGATCAACATGACACTTCAATGCTCCAGACGCCATTCATCAACTATAACACCTTCGTTAGTGCTGCTGGATGCAATGCAGAATGATGAGGTTTAAAATTAAGAGACCGAGATTTGTGTTGGTACTGAAGATATAGACAGAAACTATACATATACCTCCTTGCCCAAGAGCCCGGTCATATTTATCATGCTTGGTACGATCCCCTAGACTGGAAACCCCTCAGAGAGCACAAACCTCTGCCAGGGCAGTAATCCATGTCTGATCTTCATCAGATTATTTAAGATTGTAGACATGATCATCTTGCATGTGTTTGTAGATTTTCAAGAAAATCCATGAAGAAGTGACAAAGTTATGAATTTTACCCAAAGAGCGGAGACATTAAGGCTGCAACTAACAACTACTGAAACGATCAGTCGACTAATCGGATTATGAATCACATCATTATCAGTTAATTTATTTAGCTCTCAGCTTTTAAATTTAGGTTGTTTAAATGATGTGCTAATTATTAAGAAAAACAAGAAAAGATGGAAACTTCATTTAGAAATACGTCTTTTAATCAACTTTGCTGCTGATACTTGATGCTAAAATATGCTAGCATCTAATATCACTGTAGCATCTAAAAACATTTGCCCATTTTAGGAGAAGAAATAAGGATGTTTTTGTTTGTTTGTTTGCTTTTCAGACAGGATTCATTCTTGGGTAATACCCAGTTATTCTAGATTTGATAATAAGTTTTCCATAATGTTGTTACCACACAGACGGATAGATAAATGTGGGCGACAACCATACAGTCTATGGCGACAACATACCCTCCTGGATGAAGGTAGTTGGTTGTTAAAGTAAAGTGGTGCTGGGTGGCCATCTTACCAGAATTGTTGGAAGTAATCAAAAAAGAGACAAATCCACTCCCTTGTGAGGCTGGCAGCCTGTGTAACCCAATGTGTGGGTTTTTACAACCCAAACCGAGTTCTGGGTGCATTCACGTCACGGCTAAACTGCTCTTGTAACGGAGAAATCCAAGAAGGCGGATCCTACGCTCCTGACGCTGTGGGAGACCACATGGGATACTCCAGGGACTGGCTAATGCAGGTCTGTCAGACCCTGTCTGCTCTCCTGTTTCGTCACAGTAGAGCAGAATCCAGAACAGCTCCTTTTACCCCAGGTATTTCTCTTCAAGCAGCTCACGCAACAATGAGATGGTTTTAAAATCTCAGTCAGTGAACTTAGAGGTAAGCAAATACCAAACAGTACAAATATAAGACTTTAAGAAGTGAATTTTCCACAATATTTCCCATTTAATTTTTAATTTTTTAATTTTTTTTGAGAGAGAGAAAGGTTATTACCCAAGGAACAAATTGGCCAATGGCAAGATCAGAGGATGGAAACCTGTCAGAAAAAATCCATATCTCTTTGTAAAGTGTGGATGTTTTAACAAGAGGTGTTCAGTCTATCACATCAGTCCAGCTGAATTATGCCACGGCAGAGATTTGCGCTCCTCAAGTCCTTTCTAGTTTTTGTTTATTTCTGATAAATTCTTATGTTGTTCATGTCTTTTCTGTTTGTATTTATTGTATTTATTTAATTATAGAGACATAGCACTGACTGGTTTAGGGGTGAGCAGCACACACAGTTATACATGTGATTGTTGGTTTAAAATGTTGGATATTTTTAAAAGTTTCTCAGCTATGGTTTCAGGAAAAAGTGTCTTGTAAAAACAATGATGTCATGTCTGATCTCAGAGGGTGAGATCACCATTAGAGGTTACAAAGGAACATTTCCTTCAAATCTGCATTTCAAAGAGTTTTTATTTATTCAAAATTTAATTCAGGAAATAAACATAAAAATAACAAATGTCCATCCCCCATGAAGAGGCTCCTGCTCATTAGGACGGCTTGAAGGATGTGTGTTGGAGGTTTTTATTTGATTACTCATTTTATTTTATGGTAATGACTAATGGCTCTGGGCCATTAGCAATAGCATGTCTCTGCAATAACAGCTGCCTAACTGACTCGGTTATTTAGTAACCCAAACACAAATACTGCCGTATCATATCAGCAAAGTCATTTATTGGGAGCTGAATTGTGGGGGCTTTGAGGAAGAAGGTGTACAATCAAATGTTGTTTTATTCCCCTTCCTGGAATCTGTGAACTTGGCATCCCAATAAACATGTCAAAGATTTAGTGGGTGGCTGGGTGAAAGTAATAAGCTGCAGTAAGTTATCTTGTGGGATGGAGGGCTGGGTGAAGCTGCTGATGAGGCTGTGGAGGGATACACGTGAGCAGGAAAGCTGTGTGTGCAGGCGGACCATAAAATGACACAATGTTGACCGTCTCTCCACCAGAACCCACATTTACTCAAACACTAAAGTGCAAAGATGATATGTTCAACCTCTGTCACAGAGGCCACCAAGGACAAAAATGTGTGCTCCCGCATTTTTCCACAGCAGAAGATACAATGTTTCTCTGGATGCAGCTGGCAGGACGGGACGGTGCGATGTGTGTGCACGCTGCTTTGATTACTGTGTTTACTTCCTCAGCTCGTAGGGTGTGGTCAATAATGCCGACACGTGATTTGTTATCACATGTTATTTATATGATCATTGATCATAACACTGGCCTAGTTTCTACTTCTCCTGCAGAGCCCCAGACTTTGAAAGATGCCAATGATTGACGGTGAGATTTAGATAAAATGAAGCACAACACTTCTGTAAATATTGCAGGGATTTCCATCTGACACGTTCATAAAAAAAAAACAACACACACACACACACATACACAATGTTGACTTTGAATCATTTAATTTTATTATTTCCAGGTTTTCATTAAAAAACCCCCCACACAAATCATTGATTAGATTTGCTTCCTTCTTACTTTATGACTTAACCATAGATTGTGTATATAATGTATATCGCTTACGTGACATCACCTGTTGGTTTGTGGGCTCACATTTTGAAGCCGGGGTTTGGCATTTAAATGTCGCCATGTTGGTTTTTTGGAGCCAGAAGTGACCATATTTGGATATGAGGGGAGGTGGAACATCAATCACACTAACCTCGACCCTGAATATTCCTCTTTTTCAGGCCTAATATTTGCTTAATTCTGTTTTTAGTTGTTTGTTTTTTTCAGATGGACCATCAGATCACTGAGAAGAAGAGGCGACTTTCACTAATAACATCAGAATAACTTGTGGGAAAAATGTATTGGCTGAGTATTTGAATTGAAGTCAAGTAGAGCCAGAGCTTTTTGGAGACAGCATCTAGAGGCCATCAGGAGTATTGCACTTTTCTGCACTTCCACAGTGGCTAATTTTTCAGCCCCACTGTCTTCATCCAGTCTATGGCATTAACATAGATTTTTTTTTTTTTTTTAATTTCTCCATCAGTTATATTTATGTATTCACTATGGAATATTGGTATTTGTAATTACTTGCATGTTGGAGCATTATTTACTTCACATAACTGTTAACCTGTCACACATTTCACATCCCAACATGGCTGCTTAAGTTACTGTAGTTTTCTAAAACAAATCACACTTGTACTTTTTAACCCGTGTGTAAACTTGATTTATTAATAAAAATATATATACTTTAGTTCATAAAGTGGAAAAGGAAAAATGAAAAGTAATACGTTGCAGTAATGACTTCCAATAATTATTGATACTTAATGTTAAATAATGAAATTAATTGATTTTAAAAGATAAAATAAAGAAACATTCAGCATTAAATAACAATAAATGAAGGGGGGTTGTGTCATGATTGCACTACCTGTGATTTACATAGGGTGTGTATTAAAGGAGTATTATTTTTAAACAAGCCAACTATATGTGTTACCGCATATTGACTCTTGGAAATGATGATGCAAACACCTGTCGTCTCTCTCTCTCACACACACACACACACACTCACCAGTCTGATTTTTTACAGTGAATATAAAAACTTGATGTGGTTTGGATGCAGCTTATCATTTCCCAGTAAAAGTTAGATCTAATGAATACTTCTCTTTGTTTTTCCGTGTACCACTGCAATTATAAAAAAAAAACTGCTCAGTAGTAGGGAAATGTAAATTATTAAAGGATTGACTCACTTTGAAAAAAAAAAAAAAACCTGTATTATATAATCCGTGTTTTGCCAACATCAGCGGTCACTTTAATTATTCCTCCTGTCCATGCTGGCTGTAAAGTTTCAAACACAGTATTAAATTGCAGAACTAAACTTTCTGTCCTTCCCCTGTGTCAATACTTTTTAGTAATGAACTGTTCCAACACACTTTTTAGAAGTTGAGTCCCAGCTGACACCTCTTACTGACTCAGCTTCTATATGAAAATCAAATATCATGATAACTTGCTGAGTTTATCCCCTTTCCATTCTGGGTACTCGGTGAACTTTGTTTCTAGCATTTGGAGAAAAAAAAAGTATAAACGAGATTATTTTGAGCCTCACTGGGATGTTACAGACTCTTGTTTGTATCATTTGAACCTTTATTCCACTAATTGTGGTGCAGTTGAGGATCTGGAAATGTGACAGCAGTGAGAAACATTCAGCAGAAACACACTGACCACTTTAAATCAGAGATATTGTTACATAGTCTTTTACCACTGGATCACCATGATGCTGTAACCCTGGCTTTTATTGGTGAGTGGAATCATAACCACGCTGTGTACTCCATCACAAACACGTGGAACTGAAAGCATGGTTTGGATTTTATAGGAAATTTTATATGATGATATGACATAATGAGACAATATGATGGCGGCAATATGACAAACATGAAACATTGTTTAGCTACGAGGAAGCGACTTCAATTCAATCTCCCATCAGTGTCAAAAAAAAGTGTGGTGGCAGGGTTTTTTTTGGGGGGGGGGGCTTTGTTTGAATAGATGAATGCATTTCTGGAGCTGGAGGCTCTGAGCGTGTCTCTGCATCTCTGTCTTTATTGTCAACAAGTGAGATGCCAGCGCTGAGAGGATGCTGCTGAAGACATCCAATAAATGTGAGTGAGTGAGTGAAGTGATGCAGGGTGTGTTGGCCCATGTGTATTCTCTATATCGATAGTTTGCATTCGAATCCTTACCTGATATAGACTGTGATAAATCACAGTGCTAATACACTTTACTGTTAACTCATTTGACCTGAGAGATAGACGCTGATTTCCAGCTTCATATTCGTAGTCTTGGCCTCCTGTAGTTTTACATTGATTGCAGTACAAAAGGTTTATACCCACCATCCACGGCCATTGATGCAGTCCCTCACTTCATCCTCTCTGGGTTATTTTGACTGTAAATTCAAACTTTTCAAACCAGTGCAAACATGTTTGAATCTGAATCTGATCCAGAGTCAGAAAGCAGACAACATTCACCGCAAGAAAGATCTCAGCAGGACGTGTGTGTTTGGTGAATATTACACTCATTAGCATCTAGTTGTAGAATATAACAGCAGATTCAGTATTTTAATCACAAGCTGTATGTTAAATGTTTTCTATGTACGTCCATGTTAATCTGTGTACTTGTGGGTAATGCTGGAGAATGTTGACTGTAGTGTAAAGTGTTGCTGTGGAGAAATACTGAACATATAGTAAAGACTGTGCAGTATCTCTGTACACCGGTGGTTATTAATATGCAGCAGTACATGAATAACTAACTGTAATAATACTTAGGAGAGAAGAGTTGGAGAAGCCTTTCAGTCTTGTCTCTGAACAGCTACAAAGAAAGCCGATGTTGATGCGTCACGCTGTCAGCCTCAGAACACATTTCTGAAACAAAGTGTTTTCATCAGGCTGCAGTCTGAGCTCTGTCCTCACAGAGATCACTGGAACTTCACTTTATCTCATGATTTGAAACTTTGGCCATGTGTAGTATGAACACCCATCACTGTAAAACTGCATAGAGCAGAGAACATGAAAAGCAGAATAGATCCTCTTCAGTATAAACTGCATTTTTCCCAGCCACCTATCCCTCAGACAGCTGAGGTCGTATGGAGGCCTGATGGGCAAGGTTACAAACGACTTCAAAACAAAGCAGGTAAACACAGAGACACGGGGTTTACAAGCTGATGAGGGTCTGTTTTACAGTTTACTGTAAGCTAGTTTAGGTCACCACCTTATCTTTATTGCCCACAACTGCAAAACAGTCACGTTTTCCTCAAATGATCTTTGTCCCCCACGTCCATGCTGCAGTGTTTTGTTGCTAGCTGTATACATATTGAGGAAGGAGGAAGTTTATTCTCCTCATATATCTCCTTCATCAGCAGCACATTATCATTGTTATTAAAAAAAAAAAAAAATTAACAAAGAGCTTACCTGACTGAGGATGGTGTGTGACTTAGCATAAACTAATCACGTGCTAGTCAGTTTTTCCTTATCAGATCTAAAAATAGCTTTCCATAACAAAACAGTGGAAGCTCCTCCTGTTTAAACTGACTTCCAGACAGATTTCTGTTTGGTGAAAGGATCATTTTCCAAAGCGCTGACCTTCACTGTCAACATGTGGCATTTACAGTTGTATCTGTGCTGAGTCAATTTTATGCATTACCACATACAGCCACAATGACTCTTGGAAAATGATGATATGCTGTAAAAAAAAAAAAAAAAAAAAACCCACCTGTTGTCTCTCTCACACACACAGTCTCTGAATTTTACAGTGAATATAAAAGCTGTGCCATGCCGTGCTTTGGGTGCAGCTTATATTCTCGTAAAAGATAGATTTAATGAATCATGCCGTTCTCTTTGTTTGTGCATGCGATGATAAAAACTGCTCAGTAACAAGGAAATGTAAATTATTCCAGGATAGACTTGTGTAAAAATAAAACTGTGTATTATATAATCAGTGTTTTGCCAACATCAGTGGCCACTTTAATTGTTCCTCCTGTCCATGCTGTCCTGACAGAAAAACCTACTATGCCAACCTTTTTTTTTTTTTTTTAGCAATTAATTGTCCCAAAATGCTCAGCAATGTAAAGAAATTAACCAGTAGTGAGTCCCAGCTGAGAGCTGTTACTGCCTTTGGCTAATGCTTCAAACTGATACTGGTCACATGCAGTGGTGTAGTCTAGTTTATTGTAGTGGGTATACTCTGATTTTTCCAATCCCAGCCTCGTACACCCCCATCCTGGTGCAACATCTGTCCTGCAGCAGCCCTCCCAGAGCAGTAGCTGCTCTAAAACAGCCCCACACAAGAACCACCAATGCTCATTAATGCATAAAGTATGCACCCACACGTAATAGAGATCATGAAAGACTGATTATGTATTATTTAAATGTAAATGTATTGTAAGCAATACAAGATGTATAACAGTCATTAACAGCTGGACTTTAATTAACCACTGAACAGCCAGTGACAAGAAAAGACAAATACATTTCAAATAAACAAAAATTAATGAATAAATAACAATATACTTATATAAATAACATTTTAGCAAGCAAATGGAAAAAAATCATATAAGCATCACAAATAACCTTCTCTGAAGCTTGAAAAGGCCCTAAAGTAACTTTATAACCAGCATAGTATCATTACAACACCAGTAGGATCAGAAAACTGTAAACAGTCTGTAAACAGTCATGCACAAATCCTCCAGCTCCCTAAAGCTAACGTTAGCCTCAGCTGTAATGTCCCCCAACGTGGTAGTAGTAACAAGCAAGCAGCAGGCTTACAGCAACACTGGTACTATCACTGTACCAACTCAAGTTGTCTCGTGCGTGCCACAACTTCACTGCTTCCTTAGTAATAAACGTCGGGTCACGTCATGCTTGACGGAAGCCTCTATTAGCGCTTTTCCACTGGTACCTACTCGGCTCCGCTTGGCTCGACTCGATTCGCCTCGATTCGCCTCGGCTGCATTTCCATTGCAGAAAACAGTCCCTCTTCCGTGTAGCCGGTCATTAGGCGAAGGAGGATAAAGTTGACGAAGTAATTGTCATAATTCTACTGTTGTGGGTCACAGGAAGCAGTTTGAAGAGTGTTTCAGGTGAGAAATGAGTTGTTTATACTTCAAATGTGTTGCTGCAGTGATGACGCAGTGACAGCACAGAAACATTTGTAACTGGAAGCAGACAGTCTGCACGGTTACAGTATATCAATAGTCACAATAATACACGTCTTTAATAGTATTTTTTTTTATTTAAAATGATTTAATTAGTTGCAATTACAGGTTTATCCATGTTTGTTTTTTATATTTAGACTTGAATGAGTGTGAATGTGTTTTAAAAATGTATATTTTCATGTATGTTTTAAGATTTATGAAAAATCTGTGAAATAGAAGAAAATTCTGCTGAGATTAGTTTTTTGTAAAACGCTGAAGATCCACTTCTAAAACTTTTAAATAAAGCCATCATAAGTTACAAAGAGTCACAAGTCAAATAGCTGGGAAACACTGGTTTAAACTTTAACCAAGCATCAGATTATATAATCTCACCACATGCTTTTATTGAAAAGTTTAAGCTGTAAAGTGTCTCACTGTGAGATAAAAGTAATGCAGTCAAAATTATAGTATTTCCTCCTCCGATGTGGATTTGGCTTTAGTCAAGTGAAGTCCCTTTTAAATATTTACCTGTAAAACCACATGAATCATCATCACTGTGCCAGAAAGGAGTGCTGTGGACTACAGATGTAGCAGTAACATCAGAGACAGCTGTACTCTGAAAGTAACATTAGTAATACTATCATCAGGATGTGTTTGAAACACCACTGCTGGTATTTTCATTGTAGCTTGAGAAAAATCCACCTCCCTCTCCATCTGTAATCAAAGTTACTCTCAGGATTTGTATGAAAATAAACATGTTGCAGTTTGAGTCTTGTCAAGGTCAAATCATCTGTTAAACTGTGACAGTGTCTCACATGTGTGTCTTCACAGGAACGTTGTGTTCATTCTGTCTAGTGAAGAACTGGTCTCTCTGAAGCACAGTGTTGTGTGTGAACAGGCTCCAAAACAAGAGTTCATCACTTGTAATCCAGCTTTTGTCATTTTATTCATAAATAATAATATGGATGTTTATAAAAAAGGAAAACAGAAGTGGATTGACAGCTAGTGTCACAAACTAGATCTGAATTATGAATGAGTGGTGGAAGATGTGCTCAGATTCTCAACTAACCCTCACCCTGCATTTCATATACATACATAAATAATACCAGAAAATGCATTTACAGTAGGAATCCTCTTTATTGCATCTCTGACCGATAATTACATCTATATTTATTAGTTATGATCCATCCGTGTGTGACATTTTACTGGTGAAGGTGTGGTGAGGTATTGTCAGGAAGTGGTTCCCACATGTGGGTTGGACTCTGTCTTATCAACACCTGATCAACTGTATTTGTACACAGTGTTATCTGAAATTATTTACTTCCTATTACTGTGAATACTCTGGAGTGGGCCATTAGCTTGAGAGAGTCTGTGCGTAAACAAAGTGGAGATCTGGATTTCTATGAAAATAATAATCTGGGCCTCGTCAAGGTTAAATAACTGGTCACAGTCGGTCCTTGTCAGCTCTGTGAGTGTAACACTGTAAGCAGCACGCTCGCAGGGAGTCTCTGCCACAAATATGCAAACTATTCACACTGTGTGACGCTCAAACTCTGCATGACAACGTGAAAGTACAAGTTATTTATTAATGCAAATACTTGAAATATGAAATAGTACTTCGGACATTATGACCTGTCATCTGATTTATTGGCCTTAATTTCACTTGCTGTAAGTAAATCATCAGGACTTGTATGACGGATTAAATCTCTCTCAAAAGTAGGTGTTAGTCATTCATCACTGGAAGTGAAAGGAAACAGTTTGTAAAGAGTAAATTTTGGCTGCTAGAAAGTATGTGTGAAATTTGCACTGTGAGATTTTCACAATCTGGGCATATTTTACATTTTTGTCATTGTTCACCATTTCACTGAAAAACAAAAACCAACAATGGGTCTCAGTGTTTTTCACTTCAGTTTGTTTGTACATGGAAATATTTTATTTTAGAAACTGTCGAGTGTAAATATTAAAAAAGGCAAACAGCTGTGACCTGTTTTTAAGCAAATGATCAAACAGAAGGAGGACTTGTTTGGGGACTACTTTCTGTGGCGGATTATTCCACATCCCCCACACGTATGGACTCCATGAACCTGAGTCAAGTTTATAATATTAATTTGTCAGTATGAGCAACTTACATTTTCACACTGAACAACTTCAAAAGAGTAAGAAGAAATAAAACCTAAATAGTTAATAACTGCAGGAATTTTTCATTCTGTTACATTTGTCTTGATGGAAACTTTTACCATTTATCCAAAACATTATGAATATTTCTAATCTCTGTATAATACCGAAGACGTCACCACTGGGTGCCGGTGCTTTCAGCAGAATCGTGTGGAGACAGCGCCCCCATGTGGCCGCAGTGGAGACATTTTAATGGCATAGCTTGGATGTTGTTGTATGATATGACACATTGTGCTTTTATTGATCTGAAAACTGCCTCTCAGGCTGAGCCTTACATCTGTGCACCATCCCAACAAGCTCAGCCAAACAAACTGTTGTATCTCAGTAAGAGCTGGAGAGAGGCAGGGATGTGTTTGAGGCAGTGATCAGAGCAGAGGAGGGAGGGAGCTATAAAGCAGTGTATCATGGCGTCCAGTCCAATCTACTGAAAGACATTTCACAGCTTGTGTAGTAAAAAGTTTTTATCCAGTGCCCAGTGTAGAATTGGTGGGGTTAACATTATAGTGTCAGGCACTGAAAGGATAGTTGTTGTTTTTTTTAAAGGGAAAAAAGGAGCAGGAGCAGAGAGGAAGTTCTGCCTGAAACGCTTCATAGGGAAATAAAATCCCTTGTTCAAAAGAACCAGTTCAGTCAGAATATTTTATCCTCCCTCTCTCGGGGTGTGTCTTCTACAGTTATATACATTCAATCACCAGTCCTGCTGTGTACACACAACTCTTCTCAGGCACAACTTTTACAGTTTTTTTTAGGTGTCAGGACCATAGCCATGTTTGGTCAGATGTAATTAATGAAGCGAGGTCAGAGGAACAACCAGAAGTATTTTACATAATGTGTTGTAAAATGTAAATCGGGGTAAAATTGTTATGCAATGAACATCACGCGAAGAGATCCAGGATTTTATTTTAATTGGCAGAACAGTGAAATACTGGAAATCGGAGTCAGGATGGAAAATGTAGCAGAGCGTCTACATCCTGCAAAGATGGAGGACTTTGACTAGAGTCATAATAGCCATAAAAATTAAAAACATATCTTCTATTAATGTCTCTGAATACTGATGAGATTATTTAGAACTAGAAAATGTGTACTTCAATGGAGAAGATGTAGTGTGATTGCTAAAAGTATCTGGAGTTTTCTCTGAGGTTCTGGAAGTAAAGGTGAAACTGAAGACACAAAATCCCATCTCACAGACCTCCATTTGAAAATGAAATAATAATTAAAAAAAACATCTAAAAATCAAATGCCATAGATATCCGCATCAGCAGTAACAGAACCCATTTCCTAAACATGCTTAATACTTGGAACCATGTTTGTAATTATAAATGTGTTGAATTAGTTATACAATAAAATGTTATAGTATGTGATAAAATTGCCTGAATACAGTATGTCATTAAAAGAAAATGAGTATGGTATTTAAGTATAGCATTTCATAAAGTGTCTTAGTAAAGTAAAAATGCCAAGTTATACTATGTGTACAAAAAATTATGTCATCAGACTTCATTTTAAATGTGAAGTATTTTCTCATGATACTTGAAATGTGTTTTATTTTTTTCCAGATACTGCTTTACAGCAAACTGCAGTCAAATTTAATTTCTATCAAAAAGCTGAAAACACACCCTCCCTTGTATCTATACTGCTTTTTTTTTAAAAGTACACACAATGACTGGAAATTGAAATGATTCAGATCCTTTTAAAAGTGAGGAATTCTGAAAACAATAGGAATATCTCTGGTAATGATATTCTGATCTGAAACCTACTTTATGTTGACAATCACCTCCATTGGTTAATAAGTGTTAAATTATGCAGTGTCAATGTACAGCCTAGTTTCTGATACATTTGCATAATAAATGGCACAGACGAGCATTAAATACTGTCCTTGGGAACTCATTTATTTAAAAAGGATGTAGGACACGTCATGCTTTACTACAAAAATATTCCAAATACTGTACATTGGTTCTGAACATGTGCAAAATGAAGACAAAAATAATAATAATTACAACTCCAGTTAACAGGAAAAAAGTCGAGGATAAAGGCATAAAGTGTTTTGATTGAGGTTTAACCTGGAAACACTTTGAAATGTTCTGATCAGAGTTAAACACAAAGATTTTACAGTAATGTCAAAACAATGATAACGGGATGTACATTAAAATTACTGATAAAAACCAGGTTGTAACTGTACACATACTACACAGTTCTTACAAGACTGAAATGTAGTCTTAATCTTGTATTTCCTGATCCACTGTAAGAAAAGCTGAAACATAGAAACAGACATGATGGTCACAACCACACGTACTGGGGTCTGTTCAACAAACTCTGAGTTTAACCCTTCACTCCAATACAATCACAATGGCAACCACTGAAAACAAACTGAAGTGTTAATTCTGCTGAGACATTTTAAGGAAAAAGGGAGTGAATTTATTGGTCACTTTGACTGTGGTAGTCTGGTCAGTTAACTCCATTTTATTTTAATATTACAGGTTAAAAGTGGAGGAATGTAACTACATTAAATGTTATTTTTACTTAAGTGTAATTGGAAATATTGCAAATGAATACAATACAGCACAAACAGCGAAGGCACATTTTTGTACGTCACTTTGGTTTAAAACACATTGTAGCTTTAACTGGAGCAGAGTGTTGTTTCAACACATAATATCATGTTCAGTAGATTAATTTGTTATAAGGAAAATGCAGACAATTTGCTCTGATTTGAAAGACTACAGTGTGTAAAATCAAAGATATGTGGTTGGACAATGTTGTTCAGATAGTTGCTAGAGTGAAATGCAGGAGAGTAACATAATGTAACAAAAAACAGCATAGTTGTAAGAGACTGAAAATGTGTCTAATTAATCTAATCTGACGAGTCTCAAACTCATCTCCTGATGTAAAACTAGGAATTATTCAGCAGGAGGGAGGAGCTACACAGAAACTCAGAGTTGCAGAAAGTCTGTTACCATGGTAACTGACTCCAAGATGAAGTGGAGTCTGAAAACTTGAGTTTCCCTCATCTCAGGATTAACTAACAACTTTCCACTAAAAGTCGCTTTCAGGAACAGACCCCAGGTAAATAGCAGGAATGTTTTTGCCACCTCACATCGCCTCGTTTTCAAGGCTGGAACAAGAAAGTAAAAAGTGTTTCCAGTTTTCCTCCATTGAGAAGTGCACTGCCACGCTATTGGTCCCACTCACATCCAGACATGAGGCTCCTCTCTTATCCACATTTACTCCTCTGTCAGTCCAGCAGCAACAAAGTAATTACAAAGTCTTTTATTTACAAGCTGCACTCTTGCTCTCTTTTTTGTCATTTAATTTGTAGGAACTTCATCTTGCTTCCTAAAAGAAAAGAAGGAAAACAATGAACTGTTGAACTGTAATTTTTTTAGGAGGTGGACATCTGTTAGGACGAAACTTACCTAGACCTTTAAGAAATTTGTTCACACTGCTTGGCTCAGGCTCGGGGTATGAGTCCAGATACTCAGCCACTCGGAGTTCAAAGTGACCTGCGAGAAAGAGGAAAAGTTCAGGACGTGTGCAGCCGCAGAAAGTTAACCTGGAATAAATAAGGTTTGGATTTGGACTCATTTAACTTGTCATCTGGTTTAATATGGTCCAATTTGGGGGAAAAAACACAATTTATCTATTTAACAGATTGTGTGGAAACACTTAAACTTTTATACAAAATCCTGCTGATATTTAACGTTGCTCCCCAGACTTCCAGCTTTTATTTTACAAGCAGATCAGTTCCACATGAAGCTGTACAACAGTAGTGGATTTAATCAGGTGTTTTTTTTCAAGCATTTTCTCTGTGTGCTTCAGTTTGTCACCACAGTTTTGTGGTGACAATTTAAAAAGGTACAGGCAGCTTATGGACCAATAAAAAGTAACCTTGAAGTCTCAAAGATTCATGTCCAAAGATTACTCCAAATACTGGCTTCAATAACAAGGCCAGTGAATGTTGCTGTTACCTCCAACAGGGAGGTTGTGTTTTTGACCACGTTTGTATGTGTGTGTGTTTGTGTGTGTGTCTGTGTGTGTGTCTGTGTGTGTGGGGGGGTGTCTGTCTGTTAGCAACATTGTAGAAAAACAGATCTCGATGATTTTGTTTATTTATGGAGAGACATTAGTATTACCCAAGGAATAGTTGTTTAATATTTGGGCAAGATCAAAGGGTGTGAACCTGTCTGAAAAAGCCTCCTATGTCATAATGGGTTAGTGTTTTTGTAAAGATATTGTTGCTATTTTACCACAAGAGGGCAGCAGTGTTCAGTCTATTGCATCAGTACAGCTGGATTTTACCTTGGCAGAGGGTTGCGCTCTCTGTGCTCTCTACGTTATTTCTTGTTGAGTTTTAGAAAAGCCATAATTTAATAATTTTTTTCTGCTCTAACTTTCTGCTACTGATATACACTATGCACAAATGAAAAGAATAATTTAAAGGTAGTTATTAAAAAGGAAATAGCTGCTTACTGTTTGAACAGGCTGAAGCATGTTAGTGAACTGGATCTCAGCTTTTTAGCAAACTTTAATATTAGATGTTTTCCTCCTTTATTCAAATCAAATGTGATGGAGTAAATCTGCTGGACACTAGTATTTTATGGGGTTCACCATGAGCTTACAGAACTTTTATGACTTGAGGACAACAGTGTTCAGTCTGCACTGTTACAATACTACCTATGCTGCTCTTTTATTTTGCACCAACAATGCACCTGACTTTACTGCTGATAGTCCTACAAGCTGACAGGCTGAAGCACCAAACAAAATTTGGTTGTACCCTTGTACAATAACAATAAAGTATCTTATATTATACCTTGGCAGATGTTTGCGCTCTCCGAGTGTTTTCAAGTTTTTATACTGATTTAATTGCAAAAAATATTTCAACTTTGGCACCAGAGTCTCAGTTTGTCTCAGGTTTTGTTTTCCCTTTTCATAAAACTTGACACTGCATGTAAGACAGAAAAAATTGTTCCAAGCAGACAATAAAATTAATGTTTTTTTTGTATGAACCTCTTCCTCCTCCCTTGCGCAGCTCCCTGTCCTGAATGAAGCCGGCAAACATCTGGGTTTCCATGAAGAGCTGCAGGAACTGGCGGACTCCACGGGACGGGTGAGATTTGCGGAAGTTGTCACGCTGGAGCTCCTTGCTGCCGTTAGAGGACTCCACCATGTGGAGAGGATAGTGGCCGACCAGCTCCACGAAGAACCGCACGAAACCCTCAGACACCAGAGAGCTCAGGTCAGCCTGCTGGCCTGGACGCAGATAACACAAAATAGTTAACAACAGAAATTATCCAAAAGAAATTCAGCTTTGTTTACAGCAATAAGATTGTCTAGCAGATCTGTTACTGACAAACACTGAGACATGCTACAGGCTTATGACTACTTCATGGTGTACACATTGATAATATAATGTAACAAACAGGTCATCACTAAACATCTGTTTACAGCTGCAACCGTCCAGTAAAGTCTAAGCAGTCTGCAGGAGAAACTTGTCTGATCATAGATTCATTCGACTGAACACAAGAACAGAAGCTGCAAATATTCTTTATGACTGTAAAAAATAAAAGGATCTTCCTGTTGTCATGCAGAGACTGTACGAGCTTTATGATCAGCGGATGAAACACCCGACTCACACAGAGCATCATTAATGTCTGTGTGACCGACCTTCACTCGTGTCTTCATCGTCTTGCTTCAGGATCTCTTCCCTCTCCTCCAGGATCTGCTGTAGTGCCGCCTGCAGTTTACTGGGCAGGATGCAGTCTTCATCACCCAGCTGCCGCACATCACAACATCACAGGTCATAGGTCAGAAGCTGTCACAATATTATATTTACAGATCTAAATGTAATCAGCACAGCTTTGACTTTAGACTTTTTTTGCCTCAGTGGGAATAATTACAGTACCAGTGGACTGTTGTGTACAGTACTGAACATAAATACTCTACTATAAGATGAATGAATGAAAGTCAACTGGAGTCAGACTTCTAGTGGTCATGGGTGGTATTGCACTTTCTGGAACTTGAGCATTGCTTTGTCCTTTCTGAATCCTATGTGCTGGACTACAGAGCAGTGTTGACCTGCTGAGGAGGGAGGCTACCAGCATTATTACATTTATGTATTGCAGATACTTAATTGCTATTTAAAAAAAAAAAAAAAGATGCTATGCAGGGACAAAGATTAAGTTCAGAAAATGAAAAATCGAATAGTAACAAAGTCAAATTAAGAGAAATATACAGTGTTTAGTATTTACTGTTAACTAACGAGCCTGCAGCTCTGAGTTAATCTGCATGTTTGCGTCATGGGCAGTTACCCCACTGGGCTTACAGCATACACAGCACTGTGTGTGTGTGTGTAGCGTAATTTTCTTTGCCACCCTCCTAACACTCTAAATGTCAACAATGGACAAGTGCAGGCAAAAACTTTTTTCCCACTGCGACCACACCTATCATTCCCTTCATACAGTGCTATGTGTACACACCTGAACGACAAACTTGTCTGCACACAGATCCACGATGAGCACCTGGGAAGACGGCGAGAAGGAGGAATGACAGTTACTGACTGTAACAGCTCACTATTTCGCAAGAGCTTATAACGAGGGTGAGGTGAGTCTGAGCTGCAGTGTTGTTCTCCAACACAGTGGCAGCTGCAGTATGTACGCAGTGAATATACAACCACAATGCACAGTTATTTCAATTGCAAATTACACTGTGATTTTAAAGCATTTTTTCCCAGACTTGTGACAGACCTCCTCGATGGGCAGCTCCAGCAGCTCCGGCAGGCACGGTGCCAACACGCCGATGAGGAACGGGGTGGGTGAGCAGCTGATGTCCAGCATGCTGGCCGGTAACACGGGCACAAAGGTGTGCTGCCAGGTGAACGGGTACAGCAGCGCCAGCACTGCGTGGCCACATCTGGACAACACACTGTGGTGGAGAGAGCAGGTTCAGATTCAGATAAACAAACAACAGCAACAAAACAAAGAAAGGAAAAAACAGGTTAAAAAGATGCAGTAATGTATATGTAATATACACAGTAAACATTTAACAGCAGCCACTCAATTGTAAGTCATTTATGATTAAAATAAAAGCACAGGTGAGACTTCACAGAAACACTGTTCAGCTCTCACACAGATCATATGACACAAAGATATCAATCACAGCTCCCTGAAGACTGAGTGGTGAACAACAGCAGGAGCTTACACATGTTATCATTTCAAATACAACTGAACTAAACTAATACTCTTATTGTGGTATTTACTATTTCTGCTGACATGTTTCTTTGTTGTGTAAAAGCTGTGAAAAAGCTCCTCCACTTCCTTCTGATTGGTCAGAGAGCTTAAATTTCCTCATCTTTGAGGAAACACTCTGCCAACCTCAGCATTTTTTCCAAAGCATGCTCATCCTGTGGCCACTCCCGATTATCTTCTGGATTTAAAGAGTGAGCAGTCGTTCAGCATTTTTCTTAGTTTCAGGGAAAGACCATCTCTGAATCCAGCTTTAAAAAAAAAATAACAAAAAACCTGAAAAATCAATTTCTCCTCTTAATTTCTTCTGCAAAATCCAACTCTCTGTGAATTAATTGTTTTGAAGCCGTTTCAGTCAGTGTGAGACTACTTTGTAGCACAGGAACTGTCTCGCTGCTCTGTTGTCTGAACATCTTAATTCCTGATGTAAGCACAGCAGTCGGCATCACTGGTCAGTTTAATGAGGCAGTCCTCCACAACTTAAAACACTTGTGTCTTTTCAGCCCGGCCTAATGACCTGGCTACAGATGTTGGTAATCATGAGTTCATTTACAAAATTAAACCTGATATATTTACAGTGGGTTAACTTTACTCTGTACCAACATGTTGTGCAGACTCAGTTTTAGATGTCACAAGGATATTGTTTGTTATACAAAACTATTTGCAGGTAACATAAGTAAGAAGTAGAGTTTAAATAGAGCTGAGCCAGATTCTAACAATAACATGAAAAATACCCCTTGCTCTGGTTCATAACAACTCACTGTTAGAGTAAAGTTAGCTCAGTAAACTGGCCCAGTATGTTTTCCCTCAGCCTTTATTTATTCAGTTTACTGTTCAAACTATTAATACTGTCATGTGAGAAAAGGATGTTAAGCCTGGGCAGGGTCAGGAGCCGCTGTTAAACAAATAAACCTGACTAAACTTGCCATGTGGACCAGCTGGCTGAGGCCAAAGTACACACAGACACGTGAAACTGGGGTCATCATATAATAAAGCATGGACTTGAACAGGCTCACATCAAGGGGGAGTTTGTTTTTCAAATTATACATTTTTATGTTGCTGTGTTTTGTTTCTTTCCCATAGATACCAGTGGTGACCCTGCAGTGCATGTTCCCACATCAGTACCTGAGTTTGTCTGCGATGAAGATGACCCTCCTCTCCAGCAGCAGGGAGGCGAACACCTGCAGGAGTCTCACGGCGCTGAGACATTCCAGCAGACTGTCGAAGTCCACGTGCTCCAGTCTGGAGTCCACGGGTCGACACAGAGTCAGAACCTGGCAACGCAACAAGAGCACATGAAGTGAGGGGAAGCAGAACCTCTGATACGGACTGGTGGTGGATGGCTTTAGACCTGCAGGAGTGGAAATTCAAGTTAGGAGCCTCCCCACTGGAGAATCTGAACAAGGCAGTGGTTTTACAGCATTTCCTGAGTTTTTACAGGCAGGGTCATTATTCGCTTATTTTGAGTGTGTAAACAGTGATGACTAAATTGATCACCACCGCCTGTTCTAACTCACACACATCTGTCCCGACATGAACCCTTCAAAGCAGAACTAGCCAGCCCTAGCCATTGTCTCCACGGATAACCTCCAATTGTGAGTCACTGTGAGTGTGCAGAAGGGAGCGGTTAGGAGGAACAGAACTACTAATTAACATTTCCTCCTTCGGTTTCAGGGTTACCTCATTCCCGGAGCCGGGGAGGAAGCTCTTGACCGTGACTGTGCGTCCGGGGGCTGGAAACGGGGCCTCCATCACGGTACGCATAAAAGGGTAAACCAGCGCCGGGGAAATTTCTCTGCGACGCTCCACCTCCTCCAGAATCTGGACAGACAGAGCCACATGAGTCATGAAGTCTCGTTAACCCTGAACTGGTTTGTGCATCTGGGGGGATAAAGTCATTTGATTGCAGGTGCATATATTCACCAGTAGGTACCAAAATGGCACCACTGAGCATGTAGTGCCATTGTTTATCATATTTTGTGCAGATTTTGTTAAAGAAAGTGCTTATGTTGAAAAATAATAAATTACATTTTCACAACTTTGATAATCAGTCATCTTGAAAGATCCATAAAAGGGTAGAAAACTAGAATAATCATTTTTTTCCTCTATTTTATATAAACTAAAGTGATTTAGTGCGCAAAACATGGAAGGAAAGTAGGCAAAGTAGCTAATACATTTTTTATAAAGTGTTAAAAGTTAGCATGAACTAATTATAACAGAAAAAAGTTTTAGATTTAGATCTTTACTGGAAAATTAGGGTCATAGTTTGGGGGGAAAAAAAGTAATTCTGTCAATTTAGCCTAGATACATCAGAAAGCAGGAACTAAATCATTGTCCAAAATATTTTTATATGCTTGCCCATGTGTAAAAAAAAAAGTGAGATGGAGAATGAGTGAGACATATGCATACAGATTTTTTTATTATATATTTTTTTTAGGAGCACACCCCTTGATTGCTGAGGATTATCTACTAGTGAGGCCTCATTCCTTCCCAATACACACAGTTAACAGACAGCAGCTCTCAACACTGTTCAGGAGGATTAGCGCTGAACTTGAGTCAGTCCACCTCCTTTCATCGTCCTACAAAGAAGTGTATAGGTGATGTATTGTACGGCTACTTTACCTTTGCAAACAGGTTGAAACAGCCCAGCTTGCTGACAATACAGTGCACCTCTGGGAGTCTCTTCCCCTTCCCACTGGGCTGGAGGAGGACACATAGTTTCGTATGTCATAAAACAGGGAACAACAGAGAAATCTATTCCAAAAAACACATCATAAAATGCATCAGATATGTTCCTGAGCAAAGCCAGAAAATTGAGAATTTGTAGAGTGAGGGGAAAAAAAAAAAAAATCAGGAGTCCAAAGTCTGAAGTCGAGAGCAGCGGTGAGCTCATGTACTGAGAAAAGAAAAGATAAAACTCCCCCCATGTTAGATTTGGCCCGGGTCTGTCTACACAACTACACACACAACAAACCAGAGACACACACAGAACTTCCACTTCTCTTAGATCTGTGGGTTCTCGTCTTTGTTACGTCTAAAGTGAAGAGTTTGAGGTTTTGAAATGTGTAAATATATCGACCAATCAGAAGAGATTATTTTGAGTTTTGTAAAATGATAGCAGACACCTTTCATAACCTGGAGAATAACTATCGGAGCACATAGTAGTTCTTAGTCTTGTTTCAATTTTCTGTTAAACTGAGAGTTTATCTACCAACAAACACTCTCCTGTTAGATTTGGCCTAAAACTGTCCACACAAAAAACAGAACAACACAACCACAGCACTTCCAACGTGGCAAGGAAACGTAAACTAAACACTGTTGATGTTTGTGCTTCTCTTTTTCATATTCAACTACAAAATACAAAAAATTAAGGATTTGTAATGTTGGGCAATTAAACCAACCAATCAGATCAATTTGTGTTTGACTGTGTTGTGTTGTCTGACAAGAAGTTAATCATTAATCAAGAAAATTACATAATAAATAGTATTTCCTAGTCTTGTTTCAGTTGACTTGGAAAACTGAAAACAATCAGTCTCAGTTAAAACCCATGGTTACAAACAGAGTGTTTGAAAATAAAGAGCACATACAACTAAGACGCCATCTGTAAAAATTCAGAATTCCTCCATCGTGGATGATTTCATGAAGGATGCCATTTTAAGTGAGTCAATATGATGTCAGAGCATTTCAACCAATCAGAAAAATCCTCCCATTTTTCTGATTGGTTGAAATGCTCTGACATCATATAGGCTCTGCGTGTGGATGCTACACAAGGTGAGTTACAGACTGCATCATGGCAGCAAGGGAGTGTCTCACAATTTTTTCATAAATGGTCAAATATGCCTGAAATCGTTCTTATGTGCTCTCAGTATTAAAAGCTACAAACCTACGTATGTGTTTATGCTCCATTTCCTTTCCTTTTATCTACCAACAGAACTTCTCCATGTTAGATTTGGCCTAAATCTGTCCAAACAATAAACATAACAAAACAGAATGCTTAACAACACAACCACAGTACTTTTACTAGGGGGAAAAAAGATTTTAAAAGCAAACGCTGTCTTAATTTCAAACTAAAAAATTGTCTTCAAAGCCCCCAAAAGCCGCCGTCCTTGTGAGGCGAAATCGAGGGGAAAATGATGAAATTCTTTCTGCTCTCCGTCATCGATTCAGAAGTGGTTTATGGTCTGTGATTCACATCTCCTCAGAGATGTTGAGTAAGCACGTGGCAGGCTGCCATGTCATCATACACACATAAACACACGAATGCTGCAGTCGGTGATTCAGACACAAACGGTAACACCTCCGTACTCACCAGGATCTTACGGCAGTAACAGAACCAGCGGCTGCCGTCTTCTCCGGTCAGGACAAAGGAAAAGGTCTCACTGTAAACACAACATCAAAACACAGGAGACGCTATGAATCTGGCTGCCTAAAAACATGGCAACATACCTGGAAAGTGTCCATCAATTCATGTGTAAAAATTTGGGGGGGAAAATTGGGATAAATGTGAAAAATATAACAGAACTTTAATTTTTTTATGTAGAGCTTGAGAATTAGAGCACTGTAGGTGAAGTAGGTAAATGGACAGCTGTGCCACAGAGACATGTTTTAAAGGTTGGGGATCACTGTAAGTTGAGATCGTAGCCCAAATTCCAACAATTAAACATCAGAAACAAACAGAATGCCCAAAGCCCCTCATCAGCACTCAGAGGTTTAATTAAATCAGATGAAACTTTAATTATCCCAGTGGGGGATCTGAGTTGTTGCAGCAGCGATTTATGGGTTACAGCTGTCAGCTGAGAATATAAATAGAACAAGAGGAAATGGGGCTAATAAATATATAAATACATGAGAGAAAAAGTTGGACCGTGTTAGTTAAAATGGTGTGTATCGTGACGACAAAAGAAGACACCAACACAAAGGAGATAGTACAGTATCATCTTCCCATAATGCTGTTGTTATAGGCAGCATGCATTCAGCGTGTTGAAAGGTTACTGTTGAGTATCAGCTGACCTCGGCATGTGTCCAGAGGGTTTCCAGTCCTGAGCATCAGGGAAGCAGAACTTGGGAATCACCTTGAGCTGATCCTCAGCTTCTCTGGAGAGCCGGGAGGCCTTATCGAACTGAAACATACACTCCAGTTTATTATCGTTATTATTACTTTTGAGTGACTCACGGAGGATTGGGCAAAAATCTGGAAAAATTCAAGAATTCAAGAAGAATTATTTCCATGAATACAGGAAATGAATAATAAAATGTGAAATACTGAACCCATTAATATTGTTGCAGTTTTTGCCCAATCAATTTGTAATGTAAAAACATGTATAAAAAAGGACAAAAATCCAAAATATAAACAAATCAACAGTTTTCTTTCATGACATGTCCTGAGTTTTGTTAACCTGGGAAACTCCCCTCAAGGAAATCCTCTCCAAGATTTCTTGTTGTGTACAATAAAATCATCATCCCCTCATTTTGTCAAACAAGAATAAAACTTAAACATAAAACTGTCCTGAATGCCAGTCATTTACAGCGATATGATTACAGCAGAGTTGTGTGTGTTTCCTGGAAGAATGGTGGAATCATGTTACTGTAAAGCCTCCTCCTCACCATTTTGGGGAACTGCTGCGTAATTTCAGGCGAGTAGGTGTTTCCTGGGGAACCTTTTCTCAGCGACACCACCACAAAGATCTGGAAAAGCTGCTGCTGCTGCAGCTGGATCAAGTCTCTCTCCAGGGTGCGGTAGCCTGGCCGACGTTTCAGTGTAGACTGGATGTAAACTGATCTCCTGGCGCCTGCGAGACACCACACAGTGAGACAATATGGTAATATTTGTCCTGGGAACATATCTCATCCAGCACAGGGAAGCAATATAAGACCTCCTAAATATCAGTGTGGTGTATCTGTATCTGAACTGAACAATGCAGGGGTTTGAAATGTTGATCAAATAAATCAGAAATTTGATTACATTATTTGTACTTTGGGAAACTAGAGCAGACACTTTCACTCTTTTATGACATGATATAGATGAAGCTATAATTAATGAATCAACAAAATAACTTGCAGATTACCTGATAATGAAAATATGGCCAGGGGTTTGGTGTCAACAAATGACTTAGGCATTAAATTAGAAATCACTCAGAGAGCACAAACCTCTACCAAGGCACTATCCATTTCTTACATCATACTTCATCAGAGTTAAAGCAAAGGGACAGTGGGAATACCTTTGGTGTTGTCCTCGGGGTCACTCTCTGTCCCGCTGGTCTCCTCTGCTGACATGAATTGGGAGGAGGGAGAGATTAGTGAGAGGCACAGGAATGGAGAAGACTTGACAAGCCGTAATTAGATGCAGACAGTCGGCCTTTGTTTCATAATCAGAGGCTTTGCCTACCGCAGCTGGCCTTATGTGTATCATCAAACGCTGGGTATTTCCACCAAAAGGATCAACTTAGGCTTATTGAAGTGCTGATGTGGGTGACATTTGGACATCTGCGACAGTCTAAGAGCGTGTGTGCGTGTGTGCGTGTGTGTGTGTGTGTGTGTGTCACCTCGCACTGAGACTCCCTGGTTCTTCACTCTCTTCCTCCCTCGCTTGTCGTCGAAGATGGTCTCGATCTTGTTGACGTACTGTGTGTAGCAGAGCAGATACACAGGCACTCGTCAGCCCCATCGTGATTACAGGGAATGGTGATATAACAACCTCTGAGCACATAATTATATTGGAGTTTTTCCAGCATTTTCTCACCATTATATTGCTGTGTTCTTGTGTTAATATCCCGACAGAACACAGCTGAACGTGACAGTGGACTGATGAGCTGAGGCTCTGCATTAATACACCCAACTCAACAAGAAACACAGGCACTTATAAGGAAGCTTATCTTTAAGATGAGGCCTGGCAGTTGAGGAAGCTGGTATGACAGTGCACAGAAAGAAACTGAAGTGGCCTTATTCACATACTGGCACTGTGGTTACAAAGAAGAATAATAAGGTGTTATTGTGCCTCTGCTCATTTTAATAGTTTTAAGGCTTTTGTTAATGCAGTGATATGAAAAACTTCAAGAATATTCAATGAACTGAATGTAATTTCTATATATTTTACAATATATTTCAGCTATACTGTATGTTAGAGAATGTGAAATGAAAAATAAAGACTCCAACAAAAGCCTTTCGTTAAAATACCTTCTAAAAATAAACCTGACTGGTATTTTGCCAAACCTGCTCAGAGGCACAGTACCTACGTGTACATGACTGCAGGGTTTGAAGGTGTAATCCTTTTTTTTCTAGTCTTCACCTTTACAGATAGATGTAAATAAGCCGGTCGTGATTACCGTGTCATCAAGGTCTCTCCCCAGTCTTCCCTCGGCCATGGGTTTTAAATTCGATCTTATGCGGCGTCTGATTTTGCAAGAAGCTTTCGTGCATGTTGCTCTACCACTATCTGTTTCTTTCAGCATCTTCTCCTTCCTGTTCGACAAGTCCCCGCCCCTAACTTTTCTTACCTACTTAACCCATGCTTCATTACTCACAAGGAGTACACACCACTTTGTTGTTATACCACATGGACAGATAAAAATGGATTCAGATAAAGTATCCAAATACTTTTTTTTCCCTCACCTGAGGCGTCTTGGGTGTTTTCTGGGTACTTGCCCGGCGGGGTGTTGCTGGTTTGGCCTTTTCTGCGAGGGTTGAGGATTTAGACGCCATTAACGCCTGGGACCCCTTCCTCTCACCTTTGCCAGCGTAGCCATGCAATGTTTGGGGTTTGGGAGGCAACTGTAAGGCAAGAAACAAGGACTTTTAGATAATTACACGCTATCAAACTACAATCCTTCCTTCCTCCGTCTTTGCAATCTAATATCGGGCAGGTATCAGTTGTTACATCCACACAGAGCTAACATTAATGGAATATTATCTTTGGGACACACTACCTTAGGCCTTCCAATGGGGAGACACATGGGAGTGAGCTTGACATCTTCATAGGGGTTATCTCTGGTCACTTCACCTGGAGGGGGGAAGTCAGAGTGATGGGAAGGATTAGACAGGATGACTGGATGTTTTATAGGGATTACCTGAAGAGACAGGAGCAGCTGAGAAAACCTAAATCCACAGAAACAAGATGCTTGTGCCAAGTACCTGGGAGAATAGGAGCTGTTTAAAAATGCAAAGGCTATTAAACTGCACATTCAGCGTTAACGCCAGAAACTGGGGGATTGAGACTGCAATGGAACTATACTTCCGATTAATGGCACCCAACCGTCTGTATGACTTCCTGTCTTTGTCTCTTTGTAATAAAATCCACACTACGATAACAAACTTACTAACAGCTCTAGATGTTCATTCACAATCAGCTCCAGTGTCTTCTCCAGTGTATGCAACGCGGGGAGTTTGACTTACAGACGATGTCCTCGTAAATGTTGTCATCAGAGTAGGCATGGTAAAGGCCCGGGTCTCCCAGGGTGCCTTGCTGCGCCGTCAGCCGTGCTGCATCCTCATATTCAAAGGACTTCCTATGGTGGGGAGGGAGGGGATGGCGGTGAGAAAGAGGGGTCTGGCAGTTGTCCTAAAGATAGTCATTATACTATTGTTCACTCTGCTGTATTATATTTAGCCACCACAAAACCTCTTGTTGATACTGAACACGGCAAAACAAGAGATAGAGGATAAACTAGTATGGAAGGACACGACTGAGCAAATAGTCCAGTAGTTACTTGACTTTAGTTTCTTCAGTATTATGTAAAGTACATGAGTATGGCAACAGTCAGTCAGTCAGTTTGGCTCAGAGCCGAAACAGAAGTCGTTACATGATTCAGGTTGAGTGTGACGTAATCTCCAGCCCTGTGGAGGAATGAATGACAGCTAATGGCTTCCACAGAAGTTGGTAAACAAGGAACCATGTACAACTGTGCTATTAGTGTCCAGACATGATAGGACCACTGGAGGCAAAGTCATTAATGTAAACTGAAAAATTAGGAACTAAAAATTCAAGTTTAAAAAAAACTTGGATTTCATTAGTAAATTGACTGTACTTATATAGCACTTGTTTGCCTTAGCTTTGGTACTTTACAGTTTTTGTTGCCTCACAGTTTACCCATACACACACTCACACTCCAGTAGAAACCATGCAAGGAGCTGAGTAACATTGGGAGCAACTTAAGGTTCAGTGTCTTGCTCAAGGACACTTTAACACGTGGACAGCTGGATCCAGAGATCAAACCACCAACCTTACGATTTGTGGACGACCTGCTCCACCAGCTAAGCCGCAGCCGACCAGTACAATTAAAAAAAAAAAGACATAACTTACAGAAGAACAGTTACATTAAAGCTATTTTAAGTAACTTCAGCACAGACACACACACTTTCCCTTCATATCCCAGGATTTATTCACTTTAACAACATCACCAGATGGATTTAACAGGACAAGTTAAACCTGTTTCCACCTATGAAACAGCAGTTACTGTATACAACTGTCACTTCAACTTCATTATAACTTGGCTGAAGTGCCTATTCAAATTATTCTTTGCTCTGTGATAAAAAAAACCTGTAAAATCTCTCATTGATTTCACAGAATTTGCTGTCACTATAAAAAAGCTGGAGATAATTTTGTTATTGTAGCAAGTTACTAAGTTTTCCTAATTATACTAATAAAACTCTTGCTGTATAAATATTCAGCTATGTGCGTGTGTGTAGTTTGAAAAGTAATTTTGATAAATTCTTATGACATACAGGTTACTATGTTCAGTTCTTCTTCTTCAGCTTAATTTTGGATAAGTTTCTGGTCCTGACATATATAATTCTGTCTAACCCATTTACATCAAAGATGGTAGGTTAAATAACATAAACTTCTCTTTATAATGCAACTTGCCACAAACTACATCCTGTGAAATGACTGTAAATTTAAGTCAAAGTCATTCGAACACCTCCAGTATAACCCACTAAATAGAGGGACTAAAGAGTGTAAACAACAACCATGTGTTAACTTACATAGTGTCAAAATTCCTTCTTTATGTGGTGATGAAAATATTAAAAAGCTCATCTGTGACACGCAAAATCTGCTAAAAGTTTTTTTTTTTATTGCCACTTAAACTAGTAAATATCTTCAGATTCCCACCACCTAGATGATGTGTACATGGGTTACACAGTTTTGTCTTGTTTTGCCTTCGCTCTGAGAGAGAAACAGTGTGCGTGCCTGATGATGATGACCCTGGACCCACGGCTGCTGAGGAACTAGGCCATGTCCAGACAATAGAGAACAATGCTGCCAGATATCATGTGACATCACACCAGGACCCCAGCCAACAGTTACACTCTGTCGGTACCCTCCCCAAAACTGCTCTACAAACACAACTGCTGGCCAGTGAACACTGAAAAGTTTTCTCTGCAGCAAAGGGCAGCTTTAGTTTTAGTGCACAGACTCACCTGTTCTTCTTGTGCCTTGAAATGCCAGCCGGCTTTGGAACCGGACATGGAGGAGGTGGGAAGTTTGGTGGGCGTGCCACCCTCCTCACGTTGGAGTGGGTGTCCCATCGGCCCTTGTTGTTGTTGTTGTTGGCTGCCCGATACTTGAATGTTCGCTGAGGTTTGGGAGGCGGGTGAACCTCACCCGAAGACTCCCTGCCTTTCTCCCAGAGCAGTCTGTCCCCCTCGAGCTTCCGCCAGAAACCCCGGGAGGTGTAGAAGTTTCCGGCGGGCATGATGTCGTCTTCCGCTGACGGAGGTAGAGGTTTAGAAACGACTTCAACGTCCACGATGCAACCAATCTTTTGGTCCCCGTTGGCGGTAAGGATTTGTTTACCTGTAGAGAGAGCTGTGTTTGACTCCACTTTGGTAGCTGCAAATGTTTGAGTTGCAGGAGTTTTATGTCCTGAGGATGAATTGGAAAAATCAGTGGGACATTTCTGCTGAGGATCTGTCTTCCGACCAGCCACACCGTTTTCAGTCTGCGCAGGAGATTCCCGAAAATCTAATCCGAAGCTCTTTGCTTTTGAGAGGCTGGCTTTCCTTGAGCCCTCGTTAGAGTACCTCTCAGCCAGGAGATCTCCAGACAGAGTTCGGGATACAATCGGAGGGTGTACTTTGACTCCAGCGTCCTTGCTGCCGCCCTGTTGACTGCGACCTTCCCACTGGGAGATC
Source organism: Pseudochromis fuscus (assembly GCA_900323345.1). Taxonomy (NCBI): domain Eukaryota; kingdom Metazoa; phylum Chordata; class Actinopteri; family Pseudochromidae; genus Pseudochromis; species Pseudochromis fuscus. Next base: position 167,348 of record OOFC01002736.1, on the reverse strand, counting down.
TTCTCCCTGATGCTGATGCCCTGGTCGTGAGAAGGTAACCTCCCCGGCTGC